>JAUESE010000056.1:133274-143780 GCA_032274725.1 Malacoctenus triangulatus | reverse complement strand
CCCCCCCCAACCGCCCCCCCCCAACCCCCCCCCACCCCCCCCCCCCCCACTTTTTTTTTTTTTTTTTTTTTTTTTTTTGGGGCGCGTGCACGGTCCGTGTTGGTCGTCGCACCCGGAGCCTGCATGGGGATCTAGCAAAAAAAAAAGAGAAACGGGAGGGGGGTCGGTGTTGGAGGAACCTTGTTGCGCCCCTGTAAGAAAAAGAGAGAGGGAGAGGGTGAAAAAAAACTGTCAACCGGCAAAGGGGACCGTTTGTCTCTCTAACCCCCCACCCCCCCACCCCCCTTGCGTCCATGTCTCACCAATGCTGCCCCGCGTCTCCAGAGGGAGCTGCAATCCTTACCACCACAGCTTTGGGTGAGTGTCATGATTTGGATGTTTGGATTCCTTTAGAAATGACCTGATTTGTGTCAGAGAGAGAGAGAGGGAGAGAGAGAAATCTTAAGCGCACAACAATTTTCAACACTTTCCTGCTTTTTGACTGGTGGATGAAAAATGCTGTTTTGACCTACGGGTGCCATTCTGAAAAGCCTCTCAAATGTGTCAGGAAATGGCAGGGTCCCAATCCCCCCCCCCCCCCCCCTTCTTGCACTTCACAGTTGCTTTGCTGAAAAAAAAAACCTGAATGTGCTGCTCAGTGAGTGGTGGTGTCAGAGGGGGGCTTCAAATGACCCCCCCCCCCCCCAACACCACCACCAACACCCCAAATCTGTAAAATTAGAAAAGAAAAAGCAAATATGATGGGGGAAAAAAAAGGCTAGGAGAGAATTTTGTGGGGGGTCGCGACGTGTTTCCGAGGCGACGCTTCGCGCTTTGGAAGGCGCTGGATCGGGATGCTTAGATGTGCGGCAGTTTTGCGAGGAAGGAGTGCGTCCTCGGAGAGCGGTGTGGTACTTTTTCTTTTTTTTTTCCCTCCTCCTCTCTCTCTCTCCTCCGCTTCCCGCAGTACTGAATGATCTGCATCAAACATCGGGGGCTGTCAGGGAGAAGCATTGTGTCAATGCCAAAGCCACTCTCTGCAATGATTCTAATGGAGAAGTGCAATAATTAGAGCAGGCAGTCCTGGGGGCTTTTTTGGGGAGACAAAGTGATAGAGCGAAATGTGCTTCGTTGGTTTTGATGAATATGCAGTCATAGATTGAGGATTGTTTAATCTCAAAGATGCATTTTTGATGGTTTGCTTTCTGTGCGTGTGTTGTCTTTGTTTGTACATCTGTACGCTTGTGTGTGTGTGCGTGTGCGTGACTGTTGCTGCATGCGCCCCCTCCAAAAGGTTACTAAATGGTTTTCTGGGGGAGGATCTCTAACCGGCGAGATGCTGCTCGTACTCCTGCTGGCAGCCTTTTCCGCTTCCATCTCCGGCGCCCTCTCCTCCTCCTCCATGTCGGACGGACCCCCGGCGGCCTACCCGTCCCCCTCGGACCTCATGGCCGAGACCTGTGCCGCCTGCTCCTGCATGTCGGTGGAGAACGTGCTGTACGTCAACTGCGAGAAGGTGACTGTCTACCGGCCCACGCAGCTCGTCCCCCCGGCCTCGTCGCTCTACCACCTCAATTTCCAGAACAACTTCTTGATCATCCTCTACCCGAACTCCTTCCTCAACTTCACCCACGCCGTGTCGCTGCAGCTGGGGAACAATAAGCTGCAGAACATCGAGGGCGGAGCGTTCACGGGGATGAGCGCGCTGAAGCAGCTGCACCTGAACAATAACGAGCTGAAGGTGCTGCGAGCGGACACTTTCCAAGGCATAGAGAACTTGGAGTACCTTCAGGCCGATTACAACCTCATCAAATACATTGAAAAGGGAGCATTTAACAAACTGCACAAGCTCAAGGTGCTGATACTGAACGACAATCTCATCCAGGCGCTGCCTGACAACATATTCCGCTTTGCCTCGCTCACGCACCTGGATATAAGAGGGAACCGGATCCAGAAGCTTCCTTACTTGGGAGTTCTGGAGCACATCGGGCGCATCGTCGAGCTGCAGCTGGACGACAACCCCTGGAATTGTACTTGCGACCTGGCGCCTCTCAAGGCGTGGCTCGAAAACATGCCCTACAACATTTTCATCGGCGAGGCCATATGCGAAACGCCAAGTGACTTATACGGGAGGCTCCTGAAAGAAACCAATAAGCAGGAGCTCTGTCCGATGGGGACGGGGAGTGACTTTGACGTTAGGATGCCCCCCGGGCCTCCCGACAGCGGGCCCTCAAAGATGTCCCCGACGACGGTGGGCCCCGTCGCCACAAAATCGCCAAAAACCACAGACTCTTCTAAGATTTACGGTAATGGCATCGTGGCCGGTTTACCCCCTTTCGGAAGAAACACTCAGATTGTTTCCTTTCAGACGCGGACCCCTCCGCTGATGTGCCCGCAGCCCTGCAGCTGTAAAGCTCACCCCTCTGACTTTGGCATCAGCGTCAGCTGCCAGGAAAGGAATATAAAGAACCTGGCCGACCTGATTCCAAAGCCCCCGAACGCCAAGAAGCTCCACCTGAGTGGGAACTACATCCGCGACATTAGCCCAGTCGATTTCCAAGGGTTCGAGGGCCTAGACCTGCTCCACCTGGGCAGCAATCAAATAGTCACAGTACAGAAAGGCGTGTTCGCCAACCTCACGAACCTGAGGAGACTGTATCTGAACGGGAACCAGCTCGAGCAGCTGCACCCCGAGATGTTTTTGGGCCTCATGAACCTGCAGTACCTGTATTTGGAATACAATGCCATAAAGGAAATCCTGGCGGGCACCTTCGACTCCATGCCCAACCTGCAGCTCCTGTATCTCAACAACAACGTCCTGCGGAGTCTCCCCGCGTACGTCTTCGCCGGCGTCTCCCTGGCCAGGCTGAATCTGAAAAACAACCACTTCATGACCCTGCCGGTGAGCGGCGTCCTGGACCAGCTGCGGTCGCTGACCCAGATAGACCTGGAGGGGAACCCGTGGGAGTGCTCCTGCGATCTGGTCGCCCTCAAACTCTGGCTGGAGAAGCTGAGTGACGGAGTGGCTGCCAGAGAGGTGAAGTGTGCCTCCCCGGTGCAGTTCTCCAACATCGAGCTGCGCCTCTTGAAAAATGAGATCCTCTGCCCCAAGCTGGCCAGGCCCCCGTTTATTCAGACGAGCGCCACCCCTATTTTGACCTCAGTGTCGCCTGCCGGAGTCGGCAAAGCCCCGCCGGGAGGGCCCGTGCCTCTCTCGATCATGATCCTGAGCATCCTGGTGGTGCTCATCCTCACTGTGTTCGTGGCCTTCTGCCTGCTCGTCTTCGTCCTGAGGCGGAATAAAAAACCTGTGGGCAGGCAGGAGGGGCTGGGCAACCAGGAGTGCGGCTCCATGTCACTGCAGCTCCGCCGGCACAGCCACAAGTCCGGCAAGAAGGGCTCCATCCCGGGGGACGACCTGGGCGGCGAGGCATTCATCCCGCAGACCATCGAGCACATCGGCAAGAGCCACACCTGCGGCATCGGCCGCTCCCCGGACATGGACGCTGGCTTCAAGTTCGCCGACTCGCAGAGGCAGAAGATCCTCCTGCGCAACAGCGCCGACAAAGACAAGGACTCGCTCTCCACGCTGTCCACGCTGGAGCGCAACAAGCGCCTCAGCACCATCGACGAGCTGGAGGAGTTCCTGCCGCACCGCGAGCCCAGCATGTTCATCCACAACTTCCTGGACGGCAAGCGGGACTTCAACAGCATAGGGATGGGCGGCTACGAGATCCGCTACCCGGAGAAGTCTCTGGACAGGAAGATGAAGAAGACGTCGCTGATAGGAGGGAACCACAGTAAGATCGTGGTGGAGCAGAGGAAAAGTGAGTATTACGAGCTGAAAGCCAAGCTCCAAGGAACACCTGATTACCTGCAGGTGCTCGAGGAGCAGACTGCACTCAGTAAAATGTAAGGGATTGTTGTGTTCCCCCCTTTTTTTTGTGCATTGATTAGACTCCGATACATGAGGTCAGAGTCACACACACACACACACACACACACACACACATGCACACACATATTTGGGCAGACAAGACAGACCAACACATTTCTCTAGTTTTCGGTTGCTCCTCGCCCTCTTCCTCGCTCTCTCACCGCCCCCCTTTCTTCATTTATCTCTCTCTCTCCTTTTTTTTTTCTCTCTGCAGCCTCACATGAACACACACACACACACCAAGCAAAAAAGTGCCTTCTGGAAATCCTTAATGACCAATGCAGAGACGGACAAAATGGCTCCACACTACAAAGCTATTACTAGAATCAGCGTGGATATATTTTCACAGTAGAAGATCTCTTCCCCCCTCCCTCCCCCCCCTCCATCCCTTCCCAGCCTACCCCCGCCCCCTTTTTTGGATTAACCATATGAAAATGTCAGAGCCACCCCCCCCACCCCCCACCCCACCCCCGCAGGACAACCCATAAAGCAAAACCAGACAGACAGTTGTAGTATTTTTTTTGCTGCTATTGAAATGGGTACTTCTCAATTTTTATTTTTTTTCATTGCCCCCCTCAAAGCCCCCCAGCCCATTCAAAGGGGTCTTGAAAACAGTGCTTGAGAATATACCTTGCCGTCTTCAGCCCTGATTTTAATAAACACATTAAAAGATAGAACGGAAAAAGGAAGGGGGAGCGATGGCTGTCTTTCTTTTTTCTTTTTTTTTTTTTTTTGCTGTGGAAAGTTTTCAAAAATCACTTCTCCTGGGATGAAATTAGCAAAATCACAGACTCAATGGATGCTATTTTCCTTTATTTGATTTGATTTTTTTTTTGTACCTTTTTTTTTTAAATTGTTTTTTTTTTTGTTGTTTTTTTTTTTTTTACTTTTGTCACTTGTGAAGGATGTTTGTTTTTGTTCTCAGTGGATGTTCCCGGACTCTCTGCCATTTCGTTTGGATTAATGCACCTGTCGCGGCACACCTGCTCTCCCTCCCCCACCCCCTCCTTTTTTTTCCTGAAGGCTCCTGTTAGTAAGGAGAGTTGGAGGCAACCCTGAAACTCTTATTTTGGTGGGTTGGAGGGAGGGAAGCAGTGTGAGGGGAGGGGGGGGGATTGATTTCATGACTTGTTTTCTTTGTGTAAAGAGCCATGTTAAATATAGTGTCTTCTGAATGGAGTTTTGTTTCCTATTCAAGAAATTGCTACTTAAAGGTATATGTTTGTTTTTGTTTTTTTGTTTTTTTTTTTGGGGGGGGGGGTTGAAATCTAACGGCACATACACTGTCAGAGGACGTTGTTTCTGAAAAATGGAAGACAAAAAAACAACAAAAAAACAACAAAACATGGATTACTGAAGAAAAAACAACAACAAAAAAAAAAACTATTACAAAAGCTGCTTGCCATGTAAGCGTAACCTGGAATTTATTTTGTAAGTCTTACATTATTTGTATCTGTGGGACTGGTTTGTAAATTACAAGGAGAGACTCGCGCACTCATACTGTACCGATGGAGCGTCATCATCAAGAGACTACAAAAGCCAGAGTTGTCCAACGAGTAATAGAATTTGATTGGTGACCCCCCCCCCCCTTATCAGCTCTCAATTCGTAGTAAAGAAAAAGTTTAACGACATAGTTAATTTATTTTTCTATGCAGGATTATTTAAAGAGTTCTTGGTATTATTTAAAATAAAAACAAAAGAGTAACACACAAAAAGTGCGGGAAGGACTTGGGAGAACGGCGATGCGGGCGAAGGGAGTTCAGGCCACACGGACGGTGACAGTTGACTTGTCTTTCTTCGTTTCTGATCTCGACCCTGTTAGGACGAGAAGGGTTGTGAAATGTGATCTGTGATGTTTTTCCTGATTTTTTTTTTATTCTCTTTTTTCTTCTTTTCTTTTTTTTTTAAAAAAGATTTAAATTGTGTCGCACGATGACGAGCCGAGGCCTGACGATCTAGAATCTGTGCTGTTTTCGAAGCGGATTTTTCCTTATTCTTCTATCCTCCCACGGTATCTTGTAAAAGGTTTCTTATTAACATTATGCAACCAAAATAAATGTGCATTAAACTCGATATGCTTCTGCAAATTGTTGGGTGGGGATGTTTTTTTGTTTTCTTTTGTTTTTTTTTTTCACTTTTATTTTCTGGGAAACGTTATGATATGAGAAAAAAAAATAGAAAGAAAAATTAATTAATAAACAAAAAATTGAGGCCCAAAATCAGTTTGATCATGACAGAATCCCATCGTGCAAACACCATGTGCAATCGTAGCTAAAAAGAAAAAAAATGCAGCGATGGTTTTCGAGTCATTTTTGTTAAGGTTGTTTCTTTATTCAATTAAGTCAAAAGGTATTATTGTCGATTATCCGTTCCTATCAACTTAAATCCATTTGGTCCTTTATAATTTCTATAAAATAAAGCTTTTTATTGTTAAGTTAAACTGATGAGTGTTTTAACAACAATACAAATGACTAGAATGTAACTTGGCAAGTATGATAACTACAGTTTTCTATCGGTTCATCAATCTCCTGTATACTGGTTAATTTTTTTTTCTCTTGTATAATCATGTTGAAATCGAAGGTATTAAAATTAGCACCTATTTGCACTGTGTGTCCCCACTATTTCTTTTTAGCCTCTCGAGCTTCCTGGCTAGCTTGGGCTGCTTTTGCCTTCTCTCCTCCTCACTGATTGTTGTTGGACAAAAGGTAATTGCCGGAATGTTGTACTTGCTGTGTTCACTTGTTTCGCTGCCTTTCAAATAGAATGTCTGTCCTGTTGGGTTCTCTGGATTGTTGGCCTGAGAACTGTTTGCTCACTGGAGGACTATTCAAAGGTTCCTGGTTTCGACTCACGTTCTGATCTCACTCTGCTTGTTCGTCAAAATCTAAAAGCCAGTTTGTTTGTTATCTTACATTTTGGGAGTTACAAAGCTTCATGTTTCTGCTTCGGACCTCATGAAGGTGACGAAATATGGCATGCCCTCCCCCCACCGCTTCGCCCTCCAACTCTTTGTAAGACCATTTCCGGTACATTCTTATTTTTGGTTCCATCCTCTGACTGTATTCACGGCAGGTATCAAGGTTTCATCTGTTTTTAGGCACCGATCAAACATTCATAGCCCCCGTTCCATTTTTGGGGTTAAATATTCACAGATTTTCCCGTTTCTGTGTTAATCCAACCTTTTGGGCTTTCGGGAAAGCGAGTAGAATAAAAAAAAAAAGTATGACTCATCCAGACGTGAGAGAATTGTCCTCATTAATTATTAATACCCATGGCAGTTATGAACTAAAAAAGGGACGTGGGCAGGGGAAGGTAGCATAGGGGGTGGGGGGTGTGGGTTGAATTGGATATGTTGAATCTGATACGTCCACCCCAGCTTGAGATCCCTCCCCCCGCCCATCTTTGCTTCCTCTGCTGTCGTCGATTCGATCAAACTAAGCAGAAATAGCTACAGGAAAAAAAGGGGAAAAAAACTGACTCAAATTGGCTGAGAAAGCGTCTTTTCAGTCCAATGTTTTACTGCAGTGACTTGGCTGCCCCTCCCGTGAAGGGTGCTGTTCCTGGAAGCGATGTGGGTCCTCCAGGGTGGAGGGTGGGGGGGCCTCCAGTGCCGTAACCAGAAAAAAACAGGTGACACTCTGTCATTAATCCCCCCCCTCCACCCCACCCCCCAAACAAAAAAGTCCCTGGATCATTCCTCATCTTCGTTCTCGCTCTTCCTTCTGCTGTTCTTGTCCCACCTGCTGCAGAGACAGTTATGCAACTCCGTGACCAATCAGAAATGCCGAAAAATCAGCCTTAGGTTTCAGGATTTTGCCAGCATCCGATGGCATCCGCTCGTGGAAACGCATGTTTATCTCAAAACGGGGAAGAGATTTGACGAGGTAGGAGAAGCGGGAGGGGGGGTGGGGGTGGGGGGGCAAAACAGTTGGTAAAGCCCCAGAGGGAGAGGATTGTGGCTCGGTGGAGTGATTGGGATTGGCCACTTGGGGCGCTGCAAGCCAGGAACATGGCAGAGCAAGGGGGGAGATGGTGTGGATGGACTGCAGGATTACTGATGATCCCAGGATTTGGTTTAAATACTGAGAGAAGATTCCGCCTCTATTTTTAGTGTCATCTGCTTCTCCTTTTTCTTTTTTTTTTGAAGGGGCTGAATTTAACTGTCATTTTAGATCAGCTGTGACAGCAAATTGATATTGATGATTGTTTTGGGGATTTTGATGCAAATAGATTGTCAAGAACCTTTGTGGTTTATAAAATAATACCTAGGGAAAGAAGATTTTAAGAAAATGTTTGACATGTCGCAACCTTTAAGGCACTTTTCACCTCAAAGTTTTTCTAATTTGACAACAGCAACACCAGAAATGATAGAGGAAAGAGTAAACAAAACAACAAACAGGAATGAATCTATAAAAAAAAATGTGGATTTTGATCACAAGATGATTTAAACCTTCTGGAAGTCTAATAAAATCAAACGAAGCAGCACACTCAAACAACCTCAAAGTTTATTTTAGGGGATGCAGCATTTTATCTGCATCTTCAAGACATTGTTGATAGAGATGTAAAGTTGAAGACACAATGTTGCATAATAAGTATGAATTCAAACAGGACAGAGGTACCTTGGAAAGAAGCTAATACAACCTTTAGTTCCAAATGGCACAAAGCTGACGAATTGAGTAACATTTCATTTTTGACATTTAATGAATCCAAGAGGTGATTTCAGCGAAACCTCCCAAGAAAAGCTTGGATGGCTGCGCATCAACAGCCACATTGCATCGACTCTGCTTTTGAACAGCCCTTTTTCAGCCTTTGGGAACTGTAGAGACCGATTTTAACTGTGAATTGACAATGTTTTCCTTTGTGTTTGAACAACTTTCTGTAACATCACATATCCACATATCAAAAGAGGCTTGGTGAAAAACGCTTGACGCACATGTTCCTGCCTGGTTCCTCTTTGCCAAATGTTCATTTGATTACGATAACATTTTATGGTGAGCCAGTGCCTGGACTCCTACTATGGAGACGTGCTGTAGCATCACAATGAAGTTTGTCATTATTTTGCTGAAATAGTGACTCTGACGAATTGGTCTTTTCTTTTTAGCTGCCAAACGCAATGGTGCGAATAGCAAAACTGGTGCAAGCTGTTGTTGGATCTCTGCCTGTCCCAACTTCTGTGGGACCAAATCAAACTGGGTACACGTAGATTTTTTGGACATGAGCTGACTTCTTCACCATTTGATGCGTGGTTTCAGCAGCTACTTGTGAGCTTTGAGTTGCTTGTAGTGTGACTTAAAGTGTAAACAAGCATATTTGGGTATGCATAATCAGCACTGTAATGTGGAGAAATAGTGGATCTTCCCCTCTTATCCTCACTCGGCCTCGCAGTTCACTGGGTTCAAAAGACAAAACACCAAAAAAAATATTTGATATCATTATGTGAAAAAAAATATTGACGCCCTGTTATTCAAAGATTTTTTTGTACAAGAAAACGTGGTTTTTGTGTTGTTTTTCTGTGTCTGACTAAGAAGTGACAACTTGTTTATTGTTCTGCGGAATCCTGTGCAAACACGCATGCTTTTGACAGCCTCCGTTCTCTTACGCTCCCCTGCAAGTTACCATAAAAGCGACCAAATCCGGATCGTTACGATGAGCCCCGGCGTCTCCTAATTTGGAGAATCTCTCTCTGCCAAACCCTCCGCCTCACGTCGAGGTTCAGGTCTGTGAAGCACATGCGGCTTCATCTTTAGGGTGCAGATGTTATCTATGACTCAGCCCCCCCCCCCACCCCCCCACCCCCGCAGGTTTCCCCTCCTCCTCTCTGCTCTCTGCCTCTACAAGTCTTTGCACTTTGTTTGTATGTAAATTATTTGCTCCCTTGCAGAATGTCTCATATCTACCCTGAATGTTGCCTCAACTTTTCTTTATTTTTTTTCCCCTTTCCCCTTCACTCTTTGAGCCTCAGTAATTCACCCCCCCCTTCCACTTTTGTTCCCGTTTCAAATGAACACGAGCCGCCTGTTAGCGATACAGTAATAATACGGCTATGGAAAGCTACTCTTCTGCAGTGCAAATTGGTGCACTGTTACACAAATGTCAGTGTTTTGCTATAAATGTTCTCAGCCTGTCTCGTCGTTCCAGAACAGGAAACATAAAAAGAGGAAGCTAAGTTTTGTGATGACAGCTGTGCACTCAGTTTTCATTTCAAGGACCTTCATGTACAGTACAGTCAGAGGCACAAAGGATAATGTTAAAAACGGCTTTTATTGGGTTTTGTGGCTCAAAAATTCACCATATAAGTATATAAATGTCCCATTTCTCAAGCCTTTTAACCCTCCTGTTGTCTTTTGGGTCAAATTGACCCGTGTCAGATTTTTAAAGTCTGGAAATTACAATTAAAAGTATTTTTTCAGTATGAAATTTCTTCTGCTTGCCTTAGTTAGCGTAGTCAACCTATCATTTGAAAATTGTTCCTCCAACATATTTGTGAACCCCCCCTACATGTTTATATCACACAGATACTGTTTGGGTCAATTTGACCCACCAGTCACACATGGATGTAAAATGGCGTCAGATATGGCTTACTGTTTCTT
>JAUESE010000052.1:44517-56557 GCA_032274725.1 Malacoctenus triangulatus | reverse complement strand
ACTTTTAATTGTAATTTCTAGACCTTGAAAATCTGACACGGGTCAATTTGACCCGAAGGACAACAGGAGGGTTAAAAACAAAAGTAGGACCTTGTTTTCTTTTTATAACTCACTAATATGTTCACCAAGCTGTAAAACAGGACAAAACACAGTATTGTCTTACCTAAAAGGCTTGAAGCAACATGATTTCATCATACTAGATTAAAAAAAGCACAAAATTATCAGTCGTTGTTTTCTTTAGCCAGTGAGTGGTCTGATCTCTCTGTTATCCTGAAATATCTGAGTAGACATATGCGAGTCTCCTTTAGTCTTCACTCCATCTGCAGCAGGTTACATCACTGCAGTGCTGCCGCACAGGTCCTCATCACCCGTGTGTTTCTAGCGATCGCTTTTTTTCCCCTGAGAGACTGAAACATTTCCGCTCTATTTTGGACTCGTGATTCAGTGGAAGTGAGAGTTCAAGTGCCTCTTGTGAGAGCACACCGGTATATATCACTTGTTCCTTGTGAGCGGGCATTCTCCCTTAAAGCAGGAGCTGACCCACACCTCCAGTAGATCAGCTTTAATATCCCTCGTATATCCTTGCTGTTTTTCAAAGTGCTGCATCACGTCTATATGAAGCAAAACAAGAGACTGAGCAGCCTGTTTCCAGAAAATGAAGTATAACAAACACCACCCTCCTCCTCTTCGGCTTAATCGCCATGTTTCATGCCCTCTCAGCAACAGGAGAGCTCTGGTCTGATCGACGAGGAGTTCACGGTGGCTCGCCTCTACATCAGCAAGATGAAGTCGGAGGTGAAGACCCTGGTGAAGCGCAGCAAGCAGCTGGAGAGCACCCAGGCCGAGAGCACCCACAAGCTGGACGACGCCGAGCGGGAGCTGACTGCCTGCCAGCTCCGCATCTCCCAGGTAACCGCTTGCCTGACGACAGGGCTGATGCCGCGGCCACGAAGCTGTCGCCATGGTGACAAACGGGAAAGTTAGCGTTCCACGTCGGAGGGCGCGCGCATAAATCAGAGTGCAGTCGGCTTGGCGCAACGGGTCTCTGGCCCCTGGCTTTAAAAGAGCCACCATGGAGGTGGAGCCAGTTCACGTTGCGTCTCTTTCGTTCCCTTTGTGTTGTCCAGCATGAGGCCAAGATCAAGTCGCTGACCGAGAGTGTCCAGAATGCAGAGCAGAAGAAAAGGCAGCTGGAGGAAAACGTGGACTCCCTCAACGAGGAGATAGTTCGGATCAAAGCTCAAGGTGAACACGGCTCCATCTGCTCTGGATCCGTCCACACGAGTGTCCATCAGCGTGTGGTTCACAAAATGCACAGTCACATACACACACACACTGAACATATGCATGTTTATAGACTGTGGAAGGAAACTGGGCTGTTCTTTTTCTACTTTAAACTCACACTGATGATCGATTCTACTTCCAGAAAAAGTGAATGTCATGGAGAAGGAGAACGAGATCCAGTCTGCCAATGAAGTGAAGGTAATGTAGAACTTGGAACCTGAAGCTGAGCTGAGAAACCTTCCTGGTCTTCCTCTCCTGAAGGCTCCCACTCCTGGATGTGTCTTCCAATGTTTGGCTTCACTATAATGTTGTGGAACATTTTTTTCAGGAAGCTGTTGAGAAGCAGATCCTGTCTCACAGGGAGGCCCATCAGAAGCAGATCGGCAGTCTGAGAGATGAGCTGGACAGCAAAGAGAAGGCCATCACCGAGCTGCAGGAGTGAGTCGACAAGCTCTAGGACCTACCTCCCGAGGATCTTACCTCTCCCATGTCACTGATGTGTATGTGTGCGCAGCCTGAACCAGAAGATCATACTGGAGCAGGAGACCTTGAGACTGGAGCATGAGAAGCTCAAAGCCGCCGACCAGGAGAAGAGCCGCCAGCTGCAGGAGCTCACGTAATGCCTCAGCACTCGGCCCCCCAACAAAAGTTCAGGGAGAATCTGTGTTGTTGTTTGTTCACGGTCCTTTTTTCTTCCTGGTGTAGGGCGCTGCAGGACAGGCGTGAGCAGGCCAGGCAGGACCTGAAGGGCCTGGAGGAGACTGTGGTCAGTACTGGTAGCCTACTGCAGATCCTGTGTGATTCCTACGTGAAAACTTCCTTTTAGAAGACGCAATGTTTTCATCTGGTCACGTGTGGAGCCTGGAAAAAGAACTAAAAAAAATATTAAAAATTGGACCACCTCTTTAGACCCTCATTTCAGTGATTTTGATCCCCCATCTCACCCCGTTCATGTGTCCAAGTGTCCTTGGGCAAGCCTGAAGTAAAAAAAAAATACTCAAAATGTATGAACCTTGCATGGCAACTGTCACCATGTGTGTGTGTGACCAGTGGAACCCCACCTGGGGCCGGAGACCCCTTTGAGATGAGCCCCTCAGCATCACAGCAGGGGCCCTGACTCATAATTATCACAATTTGATTTGCACATGTCAAAGAAAACCAAACAAAACAGAGTCAAGAAGAGTCTCCTTTGCTTTTATTTTGAAGGCTCCTGCTTCTGTATGTCTTTTTTGATCTTTTGTCGGATCAGAGATCATAGAGGGGCCTGCAGGCAGTCTGAGAGGTAGTGTGGAGGTGGGGGGCCTCCAAGTGAACAGCTTTAGGAAGCTCTGTTTTGGACTCCACACCAGTTTATGCCAGAATCCTAATCAAATTAGCCGGAAACACCCGACACCCTCTGTTCTCTCGGGGCTTTGATTGGAAGTGGAAGCAGCTATCGTGTAACCTGAGGGAATTGGATCCTTCAACACCGACAGCTGTTGTTTCTTTCCACCTCTGAGCTCAGCTTTCTTGCCTCCTTCCAGGCCCGCGAGCTGCAGACGCTCCACAACCTGAGGAGGCTCTTTGTCCAGGACCTGGCAACCAGGGTGAAAAAGGTAAAAATTAAACAAAAAAAAACATCACCTTGTCTCACCTGCCACTAGACGGGCTGAAGTCATCTCTACCGCGATGTTATGACACCTGAAATGGGACGGGCAGGACCCAGATTTTGCTCGAGCGCCTTGCGCACTCCGCTTCATTTTGCACCGTGATGAAATTTTAATGAATCCAGGGAAACACAACAGAAAGTGTCTGCCATAAGTAGGCCATCTGATTCTTCAAAGGTAGCAGCTGTAAATCAGGGACCCCGGCGCTCCGTGTGGCGCTCATCTGCAGCCTTCAGGCAGAGGTTTGATCAGACACAAAGAATGTTCTTTTTTTTTCCCTGGAAGACTCTCAGAATATGTTGTCGAGCGATGTTCTTCCAAAATCCTCCACTTTAACAACTCATTTCCTCAAACATGAGCTCGTTTGGACCGAAGCTCTTTGGTTGTAAAACTCTTGTAAAACACGAAAATAGTCAAAGTGAATGAAACAAAGGAGTGCAAGTTGTAGATGTCACACTCCTACAGCTACTGAGGTAAAAATAAGCCAGTTTGGGGCTATTTTTGGAAGTCTCATGCTGTGCCAAAAAGCCTTTGCCAAGCAGGGTTGGAGCACAGGTTTGACAGAGCACGTTCGCTTGTTCTTTGGGTCAAAAATGGGTCAAAATGACTGCATTGTTGAATGTAAGTAAAGCTACCACTTGGTGTTGCACGTGATCTCCACCAGGGGTGTTTGACTCATTTTAGTTCAGGGGCCACATGCAGCCAAATTCAACTCCAAGCAAGCCAGAGCCGAAACATTATGCAATATTTATTTTTAACTGACCACATGTTCTTGTTTAAATCAAAAGACTTATAAAAAAAATTACAGATACAGTCTCAAAATGTCTGTATTCAACAGACTTGTCACCGAGGTAGCTAGGTTTCCCTGAGCTCTTGTTTGATGGTTTTGCTGCCATCTGCTGGTCAGTTCTGAGGCTTACTGATGTGTTATGACCCCCCATGTTGACCGAATCGGTGATTCCCAAATTAGCAGAAGTCGTGTTAATGTCACAGTCTTGTGGGCCGGATTAGAACCTGTCGTGGGCCGGTTCTGGCCCACGGGCTGCATGTTTGTCCCTGTTTTTTTCCCCACATCCTGGGGTTGTTGTGTGTTCAGTGTCAGAAGAAAAACACTTCTCCGTTTCGCAGAATGCTCAGACAGACTCGGACGACACCGACGGAAGCGCCGCCCAAAAACGAAAGATCTGCTTCTTGGAGAGCAACCTGGAGGAGCTGACTAAAGTCCACAAGCAGGTAAAACAAAACAACACAGATAAGCGGAGTCACCTCTGTATTTCACTTCCAACGTGTCTTTGTCTCTCTCTTATCCGTCTTGTCACCCTTCAGCTCGTGCGGGACAATGCCGACCTCCGCTGTGAGATCCCCAAGATGGAGAAACGCCTGCGCGCCACGGCCGAGCGGGTCAAGGCCCTGGAGGGGGCCCTGAAGGAGGCCAAGGAGAACGCCGCCCGGGACCGCAAGCGCTACCAACAGGAGATGGAGCGCATCAAGGACGCCGCCATCAAGCCCAAAAACATGGGCAGGAGAGGCTCGGCACAGATCGGTGGGTGGACGCCACAGTGCCCTGGAAAAGTAGTCACTCGTGAGCCAGCCACTGCCTGTGAGCTTTTGGACAGCTCTGAAGGAGTTGAATCCAATCACGAGCCACTGAACAAATATGAGTCATGCAAGCTAGTTGGCTGTCAGATGTTTCAATCTAAGTTCCTCCAAAATAAAGGTCACCACAGGTCGTTTTCTGGGACCTTTCCAGCATCAGCCATGCTACTAACAACATTTGCAATGAAACACCTCACATTTGCAGGCTAGCACAGCGATCTCCTTCTACTGGGAGTAGAGCCAGTAGATGCTTCTTTGGACAGTCTTGAGCATGCAAATTTCGATGGTTGTTAGCATCACACGGGGGCACTGTTTCAGCCAAACATCAATTTTATCCGTCAATAACCAACAAAGACTAACGATAGCCTTTGATTCCACAGTACATGTCCGTATTGTTCCTGCCAGCTGAAGTAAACAAAGCGTTTACTTTTGATAGGCTTACCCTGATGTCCTTAGCATACAGCGAGAATGTCACCAAACCTCAAGGCTCAAGCTGTTAAGTTGAAGTGATGAGGACAGTGAGTGTTGATTGATCACGTCTTACCGTCACTGCAGTCGTATCTGTGAACACATTAGCCTGGCCTACACTCTACAAATGCTGTCCTGATGAATCTCTGGGCTTTTCTGCCAATGTATGCTGGTTTTAGATTCCATGACATGTGCGTTTTTGAGCTCTGTGAATGATTATCTGAGAGGTGGATTGGTTTGCCTCTGAAAGAGGGTGAGACGTACCGGAGAAAAGTTAGAAGAGATGAGAGAATTTGTCCGAGTGTGTGAGCCAGGGTGTGCTGACCTCCCTCTGTGTGACCAACTCACGCTGCCTTTGTGTGTCCAACCCAGCCAAGCCCATCCGACCAGGCCAGCTGCCCGGTGCCCCCATCAACCTCAGCGTCATTCGTCCCAACATCATCCAGCACTAGGAGCAAAGACAGTCACAGGCAAGAGAAGAGATTTGGTTGAATGAAACAAGATAAAAACATCTGGTTCAATCAGATATTCTTTTCTACATGGTGTTTTTTCCTTCCTTCTGTTTCTGATGCAGCCTGGAATCAATGAGAGACAAACCTGTGTTTGGTTTTCCTTCCGAGAAAGCTGATGGACACCTTCAATTAAGCCTTAAGTCGTTCTCTTGGAATCACCATCCAAATGTGTGAATAATGTACATACACACAGCTTTAGCTGTGCAGCGACTCCATGAGGCTCATGAGCTTTTGGGACGGATCAAAATGTTGCATGAGATGCTTCACCTTGCTGCATTATGTTGGAAAAAAAATGCAGCTACCAGCAGCTTACACGCTTTTTCACGTTTCTGCAGCAGCATTAAAAAAAGCTTGATAGTTTTTCCACTGAATCTATTTGATACAGATGATATTTCTCAGGGCTTTTTAAACTGGAGGTATTCAAATCATCCATAAGGTTTATTTCTATGTGTGAGGTGACCCGAGTGGGTGGTGTGATAACAGAAGTTTCAAATAGGATCAGGTAGCTCAAAAATATATCTGTAAAGTCTGTACAAAAAAAGGAACTGGTTTGGTCAAAAATAAGCTGAAACAGTACGAGAGGGCTTCCTAACTGGGGTCCAGGACCCCTCTCTAGAGTTTGCAAATTTTGCTTTGAGTTTGCTCAATTTACATTTGCAAATTTGAAACAGGAAAAAAAAAACAAAAAACTTGTAGGATACTTTTTCCAGAAAGAGCAGATCCAGGAAACTGCCGAAGACTTTTATTCTGAAGGATTCTGCTTGAGTATGTGAGGGTATGTCTTCCAGCGTGTGGCTTCACCGTAATGAAGCACAGATCTGAAATGGGCTCCAAAGCCTTGCTCAGAGGCACCAGGGAAATTGGTGCAGCCTCAAACCCTTTCCATGGTGGTCCGAACCCTCCTCATGCTACTATCCTTTCCTATCCTTTTCCTTTTATGAACTAAAAACAACTAAACACTAAAAATGAGCCTTATCTCCCCTAATACTTTCTCTGCACTTGTCAACATGTTAAAAAGCTGCAAAATTTGCAGTTCCTATGACTGTTCAGAGCAGGAAAAAGCACTTGTACGTGTCAGGGCAGTTGTTTTACTGCTTACAATGAAGCACTTCTGATGTTTTTGCTAATGCTGTTGCAATATTCCTGCTGCCTGCTTTACACAAAGTCGTCTGTGCACTTGAATATTTATTCTAGACGTAATAAATTGACTTTGAAGGCTTGATTTGGGGTGAATTTCTTTCCCTCCCCTTTCTCTCAGACTCAGAGGCTCTGCAGACGCTGATCCTGTCCATATCCCACCGCGCTCATGTCTGTCACTTCCATCTTCACACCAGCAGGCTGTGCTTTAACACATATAGCTTTCTACGCTAACCCACTGTGAGAATCACACAGCGCAGACAGTTCATGCATCATTCTGAAACACTGCAAAACCGCTCGCTTTATCGCCTGAGGCTGATTCTGGGAGCTCCTGCTCGCCTGGGTTTACTGTCCCCCCCCCTCGCAGAGACTCGGCGTGCTCCCGAAATCATCCGAGCGCTAAATCATTCATGATCCCGCCTGCATGGTGAAACTCCCCCCGCTGTGATTGCCAGATGAAGCTCAGCGGCGAGGAAGGGGAGGGCGATCCCCGTGTGTTTATCCCTCCATGTTTAATTATGTTACAGGGCTGACGGTGGAAATCCTGCCAATCAAAGAGAATCCTGCAGGCTTAGTGTCACGCTCACACACGCAATAATACAATAATTGCAAAGGGATTTACTGAAAGGAATGTCTTCATCATTCCAAATTCCTGTGAAGGCGGCCCGTCTGGAACCACTGGGGGTGGACCCGCCGGAGGTCCGCGAACCTCATGTTGGGCCGTGCTGGTCAGTGAGGCGTTGGACCTCTCGGGAGGGCAGGCCGGCCCGCAGGCTCCGTGCGGCCGCCTCTCAGCGCTGACAGACGGGCGGGGTGGGAGTGATTGAGCGGGGTCCACGGGCATGAAGCGCCGCGGCTGCGTCGAGCTGGAGAGAAACACGCGAGACACACAGCGTAACACCGCTACTTTTTGTTTCCAAAATAAAAGCATCAAAAGGATCGATTCGGTCGAAACGTAGTAAAAGCAGAAAGTCAAACGTGGTCAAATTTGTAATCGTGTGGATCTGCTCCATGGATTTTGAGAAATATCCAATGTTACTATTAACAAACAAATAATTATAAAATGTGAAAAACCATACACCTTTGGTTGTCACTCACAAAATGTGTCTGTTTTTACTGAAACAATTGTTTCTTTGTAATTTTATAAATTCAGCTTCATACAAAAGCCATTTTGTGGTTTTTTTTTTGTTTTCTTTTTGAAGCCTCTAATATGTTTTCTTGTTATTTTCTCATTTTTTATACAGTTTCATTAAGCAGACGCTTTTGTCCTAAGCAATATACAACACAATCAAGAATTTAGACAGGAGGAAAAGCTTTGGTAAGTGCAACAAAGTGCTAAAGTTTGTTGATTTAGCCGCAAGAGCTTCATCAATTGCCCAAGAAGAAGTGTCTTATAACTTTTTTTTTATATATAGAAACATATATATGATTTGCCACAGCAAATCAAAACTAACAATCTCAATCCCATGAAGTTCCGTGTAGTCAGTAAATGTTCTGATCCTCATATTCCTTCTTTCCTGACGACAAGGAGGAGAGTCACACTACACGCCAAAATGTTTCCTGAACAGGTGAGTCTTCAGATGTCTTTTAAAACTAGCAAGGGACTCTGCAAATCATATGGAGTTGGGTAGCTAATTCCACCATTTGGGGGCTACACAGAAGAGGGGTCGTGCAAGAGATTTAGAGCGACGTTGGGCTGGGAGCACCAGGCGTCTTTCACAGGTGGAGCGGAATGGGCGAGAGGGAGTGTAGATATGGATGAAAGAATCCAGGTGGGTAGGAGCCGGTTTTTGTTACAGTTTTGTAAGTCAGAGGAAGAGCTTTAAATGTGATGTGAGCTGCCACTGGAAGCCAGTGAAGACAGATGGGCAGCGGGGTGACGTGTGCCCTCTTGGGTTGGTTAAAGACGAGGCGTGCTGCAGCATTGCAGACCATCTGCAGAGGTCTAATTGTACATGCGGGGAGGCCTGCAAGAAGAGAGTTGCAATAGTCAAGGCGTGAAAGCACCAAGGCCTGCACTAGAAGCTGTGTGGCCTGTTGTGTCAGGTAGGGTCAGATCCTCCTGATGTTATAGAGAGCATATTGACAAGACTGAGCAATCGAGGCCATGTGAACCTTAAAGGTCGATTGGTCATTGTTTTATTTTTGTTGTTGTTTGTCTTGTTACTGAATCCTTTATGCTTGAAATTTGTCATTATTTTTTCTTCTTGAACCCTCAGATTTAAATCAAATGTTGTAAAGACATTAACACTGCTTCCTAACATTTACCGTATAAATAAGTAAAATAAATAACGTGTGAATATTTTGACTTCAACCAAAAGAGGCGTGCCTTATTTTGAAAATCTCAACCGGATATTTTTCACGTCGCCGCACTCCTGGACTTGATGGGGCGCAGAGAGGCGGGGGATTGTGAACAGCCCCACTGACTGGAGGTCTGCAGTGGGCTCAGTGTGTGCAGGCTGCGCTGCAATAGGTGGGGGGGAAGAAAAAGTTGCCCCCTCAGTCCCTCTGCGGCGAAGAGACACGGAGCAGCGGCCGACCCAGGAACGCGGTCCGTCGGAGAGGTAAGCCCCGCTCCTCCTGCGCCGCGCGCGCGGCTATTGGCTTGTGGCGGAGTTACTTTGTTGCTAGGCACGCTGTTGCAGGGAGCCGAGCTGAAGCTCCGCGTCCCGGTGAACCTGCAGCGCTTTTGTCCCGGAGCTTTTCCGGCGGCGCTGCGGCTCGCTCCCGACGGGGACCCCGCACGGACACTGAGGTGGTGTTACAGAGGGGGGTGGGGGACTGGACTCACCCCCCACCACCGGGGAGGGCTACCAAACATTTCACGTGATAGCGTCGGTGAGGGCGGCGTGCACCTTGTGTGGTTGTGCGGCTTCGGTTCCTCTCGGTGACTCCCGGCTGGAGAGGGAGGGCGGTGGGGAGAGAAGGGAGTGGGTGGGGGCCCTTCTCCCCGCGTTAGCCCCCCTACTGCCGGCCGGCCCACAGTCCTGTCAACCTTCGGCGATGTGGAGCCGTCGGCTCCTTTGTTGGGAATGCACATGTATTAAACTCCCCCCTTTGTGTTGTGTTTCTGCGGTCTGTGCAGGGGTTTTTGGAAAGGACCCTGCCCCCCTTTTCCCCACCGCCTCCCATCCCACAAGGCATGCTCTGACCCCCCTTCATTCTCCTGACTCCCACGGTTCATCCACACTCCCTCCCTCTTGATTTTTTCATTTCGGGGTGAACCCCGGTGCTGTGCGTCCCCCTCCCCCCTCCCTCCCCTCTGCACGCATGCAGCAGTTCGCTCCCGCACCGTTGAGCTGAAACGCGGCACATGTTGGAGTGGATGCTCCTCGTCCACATCTGTTTTGAATGAGGGCTTCGGTGTTGGGGGGGGGGACAAAGGCAGACCGGCTCCCGGGCTGCAGATGTATGCAGGCCGACGTGATCTCCCTGCCGATGCGGGGCTACCCCGCCGCCCGGCTCACACCTAAATGCGGATGTTCTGGTGTGTCGGGACTGCAGAAATCCATGTGGAGGTGGGAAAAAAAATGCTCAGGCACCGCTTCTGTGGAGAAAGACCCCCGCTGCCCCCCCCCCTGGTCCTGGTGCGTGGACCCAGACGTAAATCTAAATCACATCACGAGCTGAGACGAGACAGCGGTTGCACAACATCCTCCCCCAAGCTCCACCGAAGCAACAAGTTGCCTCCTGCTCCTGCTGCACTGCGCGGTGACACACACTCGTTCCCAACCAGATTTTTTTGACTCCTTTAACCAAGAAATCCACAGGACCACAGCGGCTGAAAGGAGAAATAAACAAACAAACTAGGAGCTGTTGGTTTTTTGTTTTTATGGCAAGACAATTTTTAATTGACGGGTGACTTGGAGTGATTCGTCGTGGTGGAGCCGCTGGAGGAGTGTGTAATGGTTCTTGTGGTTGATGATGTGTGTTTATTCTTAGTGTACCACTCCGGGATCTTTTGGAAAAAAACGGCAACCAGAACCTGACAACAAATGTAAATGTTGTGCTCCAGTCCCCCCCCCCCCTTTTTTTTTGTGCCAGTTTGTCAGGATGACATCAGCTCCTTAGGGCCTCGTTTATCACAGTGACACAATGAAACACTTCAGTCCTTGAAGCGGAAGATTGCACACTGAAATGCTGCTGCATCACCCTGAGCCTGAATAGGGGGGTGAAGCTGAGGGCTCCTGGGCCTCGACGGCACTCGCTGGGATCTTCTCGTGGACTCCTGGCTCCGTGTGGTTTGGGTAATCCTGCGAATGAATGGCTGAATGTGGCTGATCTCGTGAAGCACATTGAGACTTCTGAAACAGTGAAATAATGAGAAACACAGGTGGCAAACCTCTAACTAGTAGCAGCCACAGAGAGGCCTCTTCAACCGTTTGGAGCACCACTCGTGGATTTTGTTTCACATTGTGACAAGTCACCCCAGTAACCGGTTGTGTTGCACTCTCTGAGGAGTGAGTTGTGTTGTATTTGTGCTTTATATGGGAGTTTTATTCGTCCCGATAAGCCCCTCCAACATCAGGCGTTGCTGGCTGCTGACTATCCAGCAGATAGACTTATCTTGGACCAGCTAACCGCCTGATATCCTCGCTCATCCTTGACCAGGGAGCCGCAGC
The DNA here is from genome assembly GCA_032274725.1 of Malacoctenus triangulatus. Taxonomy (NCBI): domain Eukaryota; kingdom Metazoa; phylum Chordata; class Actinopteri; order Blenniiformes; family Labrisomidae; genus Malacoctenus; species Malacoctenus triangulatus. The sequence goes on along the minus strand of JAUESE010000052.1, from coordinate 45,292 downwards.
TTCAGCCTCACACCACACATGCACTGTGAGCTCATCAGGAGAAGGCCGGGGCAGCTGATGTCATGATGAGCGCGGCCACCACGTGTGTGGCTGGAAGCCGGTGTGGTACGAGCACATCATGTCGGAGGTGGAGTGGAGTCACCCACCCATTCAGACACCCAGTTGTAAATAGACGGAGCCTGTTCTTACAGAGACGAGTTATTCATGAAGGGCTGGGGACACGTGTGTGTGTGTGTCTGTGTTTGTCTGTGTGTGTGAGCCACACACACACACACATACACACACGCGTCATAAAAGCTCATAATTTCAATTTTGCAGTATATGGAACCATGATAAGTATGTACAGAGGTGAAGTATTGCGATGCTCCGATTGTAATCAAAACCCCCCCAACCCACCTGCATAATCTGAAAAAAATTATTTCAAAAAACATTTTTATTGTCATAATTTCATAATACAGGACTACAAATATTACACTTTTTGCATATTTTACTACAAATGTTACACTTTTTGCATATTTTAAGCATTCATCCACTAACATAGACTGAATGTAGTGTGTGTGTCTGTGTGTGTGTCTGTATGTGTGTTTCATCATGTTGAAACAGATAAAGCACACACTATTTAGGCTCTTTATGAGTAGCTCTCTTGGGCTCCTCTGCAGCCCAGACAGGTCCCGGTCAACACGGTAAATCTATTCTGGGTGTGTGTGTGTGTGTGTGTGTGTGTGTGTGTGTGTGTGTGTGTGTGTGTGTGTGTGTGTGTGTCTGTGTGTCTGTG
>JAUESE010000052.1:25375-40267 GCA_032274725.1 Malacoctenus triangulatus | reverse complement strand
TGTGACTGGTGGGTCAAATTGACCCAAACAGTATCTATGTGATATAAACATGTAGGGGGGGTTCGCAAATATGTTAGGGGAACAATTTTCTAATCATCGGTTGGCTACACTAACTAAGGCAAGCAGGAGAAATTTCATACTGAAAAAATACTTTAAATTGTAATTTGTAGACCTTGAAAATCTGACACGGGTCAATTTGACCTGAAGGACAACAAGAGGGTTAAACTTTGATTTCTGTCTTTCACATTCAAGCTGTGACAAAGCCATGTAAGGGGCGCTATCTGAGGTTTTTCTTGATGTTTTTTTCCTTCGACTTCTGTCTGCGTGTGTCTGTCGTGTGGGCGATTATGTAACTTTGTCGCGTCATGGCCCGCGGGCCCAGTTTGCATGACACTGCCTGTGAGCCGCATGTGGCCTCTGATATGATCAGCAGCTGCATCCTGCCACTCAGCCTGTCAGAGTCCGCCTCGCGCCGTCCCGCTCTGATACTGTGACGTTCAGAAGCTTTGTGGTTTTGTTGCCATCGCAGGTCTTTGTACCTGAATGTGTGTGTATATATGTGTGTTCGTCTGTCTGCAGCTATGAGCAGACACATTCCACAGTTCAGGATGTGTTTCGTGTGCTAGAGCAAAACATTCCGGTGCAAATTCAGATCCCTCCAGATGCTGGAGTGTTTTCATGATCCTCTCGGGTCCAGGAATTCCTGACAGATTCATGGAATTCTCTGAAGGAACATACAATCATAAAGTCCCAGGAGACGTGGCAGGGGAAGCATGGATTGATCTGACACTCTCCCTCTTCTGCCCCCTCCTCTTTCTCTTCCAGACGACATCGCCGACAGGTCAGGGCCGCTCCGACTCCCCGGTCTACACCAACCTGCAGGAGCTGAAGATCTCCCAGTCCAGCCTGCCGCCCGTCCCCTCGGGCGCCCCGCTCCACATCCTGGGCGACTGGGAGACCCACAAGGACCTGAGCGGCAGACACTTCTACTACAACCGGGCCACGGGGGAGCGCACCTGGAAGCCGCCGCGCACCCGGGACACCAGTGGCAGCACCAGCAGCGTCCGCGGTGACAGCCAGGGGACGGCTGAGAGCGAGGTGAGGGAGGGTGGGTGGCAGGGTGGGGGGGGCCTCCTGGGTGCTGATGTGGAAAGCTGTTGATGGATATGTGACAGTTTCATCACAGGTGCTAAAAAACCAGCTGTCAGTACTGAAATCAGCTTCAATTGTGAGAATTGCTGACTTCCTATTTGTCCCTGTTTGACCTAAACGAGGCCGCAGCCCCCTGATAACGTTTCAGTTATAGAGGGGGGGGGCATGAACAGTTAGGAACTGAACTTCCTGACAATCTGTGTGAAATAAGCGAGCTGTGGTGAAGGCGCGGTGCACCTCAGAGGATCTTTTGATGCTGTTGTGGTCACAGTGAGAGAGGAAACCTGCTCCTTTGATAGCAGGAAGTTCTGTTTCCTGGCAGGCGGTCGTTTCCTGCCTCACGGTGCAACACTGCCCCCGTGTGGCGCTTCAGTCTACTGCAGCGTTTTCGGGGAGAAGCTCTGAAAGGTGCTGATGATTGAGTCGAGCGGTTTTGTGTTCCTGTTTGTCGTTCTGTCTGGTAAAAGTGCAGCGTTTCTGTGTCTTTTATTTTGTCTTCCTCTCTTTGGCTCCCTTCAGCTGCTGTCTTCAGAGGAGAACTGCCACAGCACCCACTCCAGTCAGTCTGACAGCCAGTACGGGTCGCCCCCTAGAGGCTGGTCCGAGGAGCTGGATGAACACGGACACACACTCTACGTGTCCGAGTACACGCAAGAGAAGGTGGGACCCTGCAGGACCGTCCTGATGTCCCAATCTCCTGATTTTCGGGTTGCACATATGTCACGCTTGTGTCTCGCGGATGCTGACCTCCGTTTGTGTGGTTGCAGTGGATAAAGCACGTGGACGAACAGGGCCGACCGTACTACTACAGTGCTGACGGATCCAGGTCGGAATGGGAGCTGCCCAAGGTAAAAACCGGCTCCATGGGAATCACAGTTTTCATGGTCTAAAAATAAAACTGAACACAGTGGATGAACATTAACCAATCAGGACAGGAGACTTTTTTGTGTCTCCACACCCCAACACACCTCAATCAGGTCAGTTGTTGGTCATCAGGCTTCTTGACAATACACGAGTTTCAACCAGGTGTTTTGGAGTTAAGAGACAACGAAAAGTGTTAGGAAGTCTCCACAACTGGACTCCAACGAGGACATGTCCCCAAATGGACAGTCTCTTGTGGGACAGAGGCCAGCCGAATAGTTTGCAGTAAGACAGTACCAGGGACAGTGTTTTGGAGGGTGGACTCTCCATGGACAGTCCACTTTAGGATGGTTGGTCTCCGTCAGTGCGACACTTCCTTGTAGGACATCATTTTGCCAATTAATCCACTTTTTTCTCCAGCAAAAGTTTTATAAGCTTTGTCTAGCATTTAGCTTTCAGCTCTTGACAGGATATGTACTGTTACATCAGCCATGCGGTGTTTAAAAAAAGACCCCCTCAGGGTCCCGCTCTCGTTACATCATCCTAACACCACTGCCCCGCATCCCTCTGTGTAAGCCTCCCTCCTTTGGCTGTCTGCTCCTGTTGGACTAAGTGGATGAGGTGAACTTTGGCTGACGCACCTTCAGCGGCTCATTGCGCTCTAATCTGGCAGCTTCACTGCTGATCAGAATAGACCTGACCGCACTCAGTGTGCACACGGAGTAGGAGTGAGGCGCAGACACGGGAGCGTTCGGCGGGGATTGGTGGGTGAAGCGATGGCCCGGGCGTAGGGGGAAGCTCCTCTGTCCGATGGTGCTGTGGCCAGTGAAAGGAGAGGTGAATTTAAGGGGGATGGTGATACGGAGCGGGCGGGACTGGGTGTGACGGGCCGCGATGCTTTAGCTGTGCTCTCTGTTGCCCGCAGTACAACATCTCCCCCCAGTCCGGAGAGGTCCCGAAGAGTCGCAGCCTGGAGAGGAAGCAGCCGGACCCCATCGTCCTCACCAAGTGGAGGCACAGCACCTACGTCCTGGACCTCAACGACAAGGTAGGACGGACCCCCTCGAGGGGAGGGGGGGCCGCCGAGAATTGGAAGAAAGCAAAAGGAGGTCAGCTCGAGCGCTTCCTGTTGACGCCATTTCTCACGTCTGAGCTGCACGTCCAGGCGGTTTAATCCCTCAGTACTCAGGCTTTAAACACGACGTAGGACGAAGATCTCCATGGATTAAACTCTCTCTCTAAATGGGAATTTGGACGGAGGTTGGTGGAGTATTCAATGAAAGAGAAGGTGTAGTCGTGCGAGAGGGACATACATGTTGTCGTCAAATGGTGATGAAAGTTTTGATGGTTTCATGTTACTGGAAGCTTCATGTCAGACTGAAATTTTACACCTGATTTTTCTCTGCGCGTCTTTAATCCTTATGGTCAACTCCTCTCAGGTACACGATGTAATCACATGTCCGGGTGGTGCGACGTCCTCTCAAACGCATTAGGACTAATTCTCACCATAACACACTCAGAATTTCCCAGAAGTCTTTTGGGGGACTGAAGCAGAGCCCTCAGATGTTGAGTTTTACCAGAGCTTTAATTTTCAAAGTAAAAGCCTCCCAGTTTTACCAGTCGATTTCTGGCAGCTCGCGCATCAAATTCTGCCTTTTATTCTCAAAGAGACAATATATCCCAGACTGAGCTTCACTTTCGATGCTGCTGTCAAACAGCAATGAAGGAATGATTTGCAGCAACTTTATCATATTTTTAGTTTGTTCTGGTCGGGACATTTTGATACCTAATTACAATCTCGGGTGCTGATTTACAGGAAATATCAAGTTTCTCACAAATTTGGCCAGTGACTCCTAAAAATAATCTATAGGAGTTCAAATGTCTGACCAAAGACGCATAAGGGAAGCCCGTCTGTTCCTCACTTGTGTGGTATGTAAAAACCCTTCGGTGTGATTTTTTTCCCCATCAGTCCGACCGAGAACTTTATATCAGCGAGTAACACAGAGACGGTTTCGTTGCAGTTCTCCTTCAAACTCTGGCGGTTCGCGTCCGACTCGCACAAGAAGAGGTTCCGCCTCTCGCTTTGCCGTGACAAAGTTTGTACCTCTCCAGTCGTCTTCGCCCCGCCCACGATCAGCAGAATCACATCCGTTCAACCCCGCCCCCCGGTGTTTCCCTTCCTAACGAATCCACGAGAGATTCAGTCGATGTCAATCAAAGATGTGTGATTATTTTTGTAGTTGGTTGGTATGCTTTGGGCTGCCGTTGCAGCTGGATGTAGACGGGATGTAGAAGATGCGTTTTTTTGGACTGAACCTCTGAATAACACTCTTCTCTGATGTTTGACAGCATGTTGATTGTAACTGCAATCCTAACTGCCTCTTTTCTTGATCTCCATGTCGTGTGGGTGCTTTCACATCAGGATACTCGGAGCAAAAAAAAGCTGGAAAACCTCCCATATATGTTTGGCTCAGTTCACTTTCACACGAGACTAGAAAGTGGACCAAACGCTATGGAGGACACGCAGGACAGCTGGACCCAAATTGTCCTTGAATATGTTTAAGTGCAGCTTGTGAAAATTCTTTGGATTCGTTTGACTAAATTCGGACTTTCAAAATGCAGGAACACAGTGAACTTCCAGTGAGATTAGCTCGAATGATTGGTATTATCATTCCAATCAAGCCATTGCTGCATGTATGTACATAGCCTGACTGGAATCAGACTCGGTGTTTACCACTCGGTCATTACGCCTGGTCTCACCTGCAAGAACAAGGAGACGACATATCAGCACTTCAGTATATCGTGGGACAGGAATTGTCAGAAAAACAAGCCATCACCATGGTGACAGAGGAGCAGAAAAACCTGCTTTTGGACAGATTTCAACTGCGGACTAGTCAGGCTGAGTTGGTCATAAATTCAATTTTGGTATTTTCATGTTGACACAGACGAGACGCGGATTCTGACTCGGCTGATTCCTCAAAGTTCAAGCTTAGCTAAGAAACATTGATGCAGAATGATCCTGTTAATAGTCTGATTGGCCGTCGTAAACTCTCCCAGGAGCTGAACTCCAAACGGCTGATATGAAAGCCCCCAAAAACACGACCCCCCCGCCCCTCCCCGATTCCTCTCCAGGTTCTACCACCTCTCTCACTTTCTTACTGACCTCACACTCTCCATGTGTGCTCCTGCAGTTAGCCCTGTAGCCACTAGCAGCTCCTCATGTTGTGCCTCTTGTCGGCAGGAGTGTGCTCCGGTGCCCAAGCAGAGCTCCCCCGACTCTGACTCCTGCCCCTCATCTCCTAAGCACCCGTCAACCGTTAGTATCCCAGCACGCATTGCACTGCCATCCAACCCCACCGCATGCCACGTCCAACCTCTTGCACGCCCTGACTCCTTGCAGCAACACTAGGGCACCATCTGCTGGCGGGATTGAGTCATAACATTACACAGTCTCAGCCTCCGACACTTGTTCCATTTGCTTGTTCTGCTTCAGCATGAGCGCGCGTGTGTCCCCAGGCATGTGTCCCAGCAGGTTTTAAATGTGCTGTCCATTGTTCTCCCTCAGCCTTCGGAGAAGTGCGGCGTCCTCAATGTGACCAAGATCACAGAGAATGGCAAGAAAGTCAGGTAGGAGCGGAGCCACCGGCTGAAACTTTGTACACATTCATGGATCTGGATTAAGTGTTTTTTGGAATTCTTGCCAACAGGAAGAACTGGACGTCATCGTGGACCGTGCTGCAAGGCCACTCGCTGCTCTTTGCCAAAGGCCAAGGGGGCAGCACCACCTGGGTATGTTTCTCAGGCGGTTCCATTCATTTGTGGGGACTTTTTTTCTTTTTTATCTGTTTCTTCTGCTCAGTCTCTTGTCTTCATACCACCTGTGCTGTGAAGTTTGTCATCCTCTGCTTTTCCTTCCTCTCCTCTCCTCCCTCAAGTCGTACTACCACAGTGGCTCGATCCCCGAGCTGCTGCTCACTCTGCTCAGCAGCTGGAAGCGCTCAGTGAAGCCCCGCCCAGCTGTGTCCTATGTGAACTGTCGCCCTATGCAGGCTGCTGCTGTATGTCTTCCCCTCTCTCTCTCTCTGTCTCTCTCTCTGTCTCTCTCTCTCTCTGTCTCTCTCTCTGTCTCTCTCTCTCTGTCTCTCTCTCTCTCTCTCTCTTGTCTCCCTGCATGTCTGCGTGCCTCCTGCCCGTCTTCTCACCCCCCTCCCCTCCTGTTGTGACAAACCAACTCAACTGACGTGTTTGTGAACTTGTGTGTGACCAATGACACGCGACATCTGATTGAGTGTGAGCTCATATGCCGGATAGTCCTTCAGAGGAGTTTGTGCAACTTCTGCTTGTTGCTCTTTCAGGTTGCAACCTTCACTCCTATTAAAGCCTCGATCACATAGATTTGATTATTTCATGCCAGAAACAAGTGGATGTCTTTGGATGTTTTAAGTCTCTGTCAGGGTCACCGAACATGATGTGAGACCATTTTACAAGAAGGAAAAAGGAGCAAATTTAGCTAAATGGGTTGAATAAACATTTCTGATGACTTGACACAGATGAGGACAGAAACAACAAGTCAGCTCGTAGGCTCAAGGTGACAAATAGGAAGAGGGTCTCGGACCATCATAACTGATATTAGCAGTTCCACCACACTCAGTTTGACTCAAAACAAAAGCAGCTTTGTTCGCTTTTTTTTCTTTTTTTTTATCAAAAGCTTGAAATGTGTGATTCTGTTTGACAGTCTGGATGCAACACTAGTAACAAGAACTAATCAGCTTTCGTTGTGACGCATTAATAATTTTTTTGTGTGTGAGAAGAAATTCCAAAATGATCTTTGTGCAAATTTGAGTGAAACCTGCTGCAGCACTGACTTCAGCACTGGAGGTACGAGTGGGAGCGAAGTTACACACTGAAACACAGGGGAGGGAGAACTCCTCTTCATTTCCATCAATGCACACACAGACTCACTCACACACACACACACACACACACGCACACGCACACACGGAAGCATTTTGGAATGAAACTCTTCCTGTGTGTTTTAACATGACTACAATCTGATTCCCAAATGCTCCCGAAACCACCGCCTGTTGCATCAAGCCCCGTGTCAGAAACCGACTCATGTTCTGCGTCTCTCGATTCCTAGAAGTTTGGCAGTAACCAGTCGAAGCCGGAGTTCACAGTGGACCTGCGCGGTGGCTCGGTGGACTGGGCCTCCAAGGACAAGTCCAGCAAGAAGCACGTCATCGAGGTATGAGATGCAGCGTGCCCTTCGTCTGCCGTCTGCCTTTCTGAGTCACACGGCTCTGACTTTCAGTCCCGTTCCCTCCACAGCTGAAGACCCGTCAGGGGACTGAGCTGCTGATCCAGTCGGAGATCGACAGCGTCATCAATGACTGGTACCGGGCCCTCACCGAGACCATCAACACACACGTGAGTCCACAGTGTCGTTGCCATGGTGCTCTTGAGTGGAGACATCCAACCTTGATTGATAGGAGAATCTCGAATCATCTGTTTGATCCAAACAAAAAAAAGGAAGCACTCGTAGAGCCACATGGTGTCACTACCATACAGGATCCTTTCAAAATAAAAGCACTGAGCAGTTCTGCAGTTTTGCCCAAGACTGTAGAAAACTGTCCCCTTTTGTTTTGTTTTTTTCATGCGTTTTCTTTTCCAGGCATGGGAGTCAGACGAGGCAATTGAAGAGGACATGCCTGAGTCTCCGGGAGCCGAGAAACAGGACAAGGAGAAGGACCACCGGGACTCCAAGAAGGGCCGAGGTGAGGCAGGTCAGGCCGGTCTCAGTGCCGCTCTGTAGACGCACCATCGACGAAAAGTCACGATCGTTGTCGTTCCAGCGATGAAGACCTCGGTCAGCATGGACTCGTCGGACCAGAAGAAAACCAGGCTGAAGCTCAAGAAGTTCCTCACGCGTCGGCCCACCTATCAGGCGGTCCGGGACAAGGGATACATTAAAGGTACCTTACCGGCACGAAGCCCGGCGTCATGAGCTCGCCGCCGCACGTGATGGGATCAGACTTTGAAGGTTTGTATTCGTGTATATTCACAGATCAGGTGTTTGGCTGCAGTCTGACCAGCCTGTGTCAGCGGGAGAACACGTCGGTGCCCAACTTTGTCACAATGTGCATCGACCATGTGGAGAACACAGGTACCAGCCCCGTCCCCTTCCACATCACATGCTTCACTGAAGGCGTGCAGACCGTGCAGGTTTCTTCTCCTGCCTCAAGGGGGCAGCATGACACCAATGCTCACATGACAGCCATGATGATCCAGGTGCATTCTGTGGAGAAACAGAGATGTCAAAATGACAGCAACGCTCAGGTGGTTCCTTATTGGCTGAGCTGTAAGCAGTCTCCGACGGCTCACGGCACAGCTTTGCTGAAACCGTCGTTTTGTCACACTGATCCAGCATCAGGACCCGTGGGCCGGGGGGGGGGTCGTTCGGTCACCTCAGCAGTATCGAACTGCAGCGTCAGCCCAGTTTTGGCCCCGAAACCAGCTGTTTCCGCTTCGCTTTCGGCCTGAGCCTGCGGTCTCGATCAGCAGGACTGTTGGTCAGCAGGATGTGTGAGGTGGTGTCAGGTGAGGAAGCAAGCAGCACAGGCTGATCACATTCACCGCTGCCTTCTTCCCCCCCCCCCCTTCCTTCCCCCTCCTTCAGGTCTCAGCATTGACGGCTTGTACAGAGTGAGTGGGAACCTGGCGGTGATCCAGAAGCTCCGCTTCGCTGTGAATCACGGTGAGAGTCCTGGTCACTTTGTGCGTCTGACCTCCAGCACCATGTCAGGATCCTGCATGTGAGGCCTTTGAAGTGAGCATGCCCTCTTTTGCTGCCCCGTCTGCCAGACGAGAAGGTGGATCTGAACGACAGCAAGTGGGAGGACATCCACGTCACAACCGGAGCCCTCAAGATGTTCTTCCGGGAGCTCCCCGAGCCGCTCTTCACCTACGGATCCTTCAACGACTTCGTCAACGCCATCAGTGAGTTCCCCCCTTTGAAGGAGTTGCTCACCGTCGGCGGTGTAAAAACGTCTCCTTCCCTTTGCGGCCACCAGATGGCGGCCTGTGCTCGCGTGTCCGCTGACTGTGCTTCTCCTCCTCCTCCTCAGAATGCTCTGACTACAAGCAGCGGTTGAACTCGATCAAAGACCTCATCAAGAAGTTGCCAAAACCGAACCACGACACAATGCAGGCCCTCTTCCAACACCTGCGCAGGTAAAAACACATATTCACTTAATGAAGTCAAAATAAATACTCCCAACTAATCACATTGCACTGAATGTAACCACAACTCTGTTCAGCCAACAGAGAGGTGAATGGACACGTGACTGTGTTGTTAGTTAAACGGATGATTGAATTAATGGCAGTTCAAAAAGCAACCAGATCATAGATAAAGTGTAAAAGTAGATTACACTTAAATGAATCAGCTTTTGTGAAAGGAGAGATAAGACAGATTGACAAAAGGGGAAAAAAAGTAGATCCACAAGTAGGTAGTGGATGGATTTGGAGTTGAGTCGGTAGATCTAGAAGTAGATACGTTGAAAAGAGAGGAGAAAAGAACTGGATATCGAGATTGATAGCGACATGTGTAGAGCAGAGATTTGTGATTTTGTGTGCTAATCTTCTCTTCTAATCTGAGGATTTAAGTTGCTGGGTCAGAAGGTAGACGATGCTTTCTTAAACTCGAATTCAGGCTGAATGGATGAGAGGGTCCACTTGTCCGTCTGAGGTCACGAACCTGTTGGAAACTGCAGCTCAGAGACCCTCCATGTCGCCGCGCCTGTTCAGCCATTCACATGAGGAGCTCCTCCAATCGAGTCACCGAGCGGAAGTTTCACCGTTCGCACTGGGCTCCTTCCACGCGTTCCGCCTCGCCGACTGCTCGGACCCGGGCGCGCTATCGTCTTTTACTCACGCCTCCGGCACGCAGATCAGACCCGAGCAGCGAGCCCGTTGAGCCGCACGGCTCCCAGTGTTTACCCTCCCTCGGCGTGATCGGCCCGCGGGCCGACACAAAACTCCAGCCGGCGTGTATTCTTAGCCCACCGGAGCCACTGGCAATATCATATGTTCACAATGACATTTGCCGAGGTTTCCAATTTGCATTTATATGGCGCTGTGTTTGCTGTAATTCAGCACCTATGAAGTGGTTGTTTCTTGTGGAAATTTATAGCGTGACATTCAGTGTATGGAGGTCTACATATATCAGCAGGCGGATTTAATCTTCCCTTTTTTTTTCTCCTTCTCCCGCTCCATGAATATGTTATTGTTTTGTGCATCTGCATGCAAGAATGTAGATTCTATTTAAAAAGGCTATTATGCTCCAGCCTGGAGCGTTGTGTAGCGCTGCAGAGAGTGTGTGTCGAGAGGTTTGCCTCCGCACTCCATCTCCAGCCTCCGAGACGTATGTGTGTGTATGTGCGCGCGCGTGCGTGTGTGTGTGTGTGTGAAAAGCTGCGTGTTTTTTTTTTTTTTCTCCAGATGAAACGCCGAAGCTGCACCGCAGCCCGAACGGCCGCGGCACCGACTGTGCTCACCTAAAACCAGCGCCGCCACTTTCAGATGTTAATTTTTTTCTTTTGATTCGGAGTAAAGGAAAAACATTACCCGCATTAAATTGTGCTTCGATTTCACACACCAAACAGACGGGTTCATTTCACCAGCGTCCCAGTAACCGTGTCTGAAAGAAAAAGGCGCCTTTTCACATTGAAATCTCTTGTTGTTTGGACGCGGCTTGGCTTTTTAAATACTCAGTGCGGCGCTGAATGAGAAGAGTTTCTGTTAAAATTAATCAGGACTGAGACTTTAACACGTAATTTTGATTAACTAGTGCATTAAATGCTGTCGTGTCTTTGACGAGTAACATGAAGGCCCTGCAGCAGAACGCTGCTTTTCATGTCAAACAGCGATTAATTGTGACTAACTACAAAAGCCCCCCGATTAATTTGATTAATTAGTTAAAAACAGAACGCCCACCCTGAACCTGAACACTTTTCCCTCTCTTCTCTTCCCTTCCCTTCTCTTCTTCCCCCCCTCCCTCAGGGTGATCGAGCACGGCGAGGCCAACCGCATGACCACCCAGAGCGTGGCCATCGTGTTCGGGCCCACGCTGCTGCGGCCCGAGACCGAGACGGGCAACATTGCGGTGCACATGGTTTACCAGAACCAGATAGTGGAGCTCATACTGCTGGAGTACGAGAGCGTCTTCGGTAGGTAGAGCCCCCCCCCCTTTCTCGGATCCAGGACGCCGGGGCTCTGATTTTCTTTTTTTTTGTTTTGTTTCCCTCCCCCTCAAACATGCGGATTTTTCTTTCCATTTTCCCTCCATTTTTTTGTTTTCTCTTTTTTTTTTTCACGGAATGAACTTCGCTGAGGACCAAGCTGTCGGGGGAGGGGGGGGAAGAAGGGGAGAAGAATTGCGCTCGCATCTGTCGACAGTTTAGGAAAAAGCGTTGCACTTAAAGACTTTCACATGAATTCAAACGAGGAAAAAAAAACCCAGCCCACCAGGTGTGAAGATCTCAGCTGATCTGCTGCTGCCGCAAGCGGCCGGCCGGACACGGAGGCGTTTTTCAGAGTGATGCCGTGTGGATGTCCGTGTGATGTTTGATGGATTTGAGTATTCAGGTTTTTTTTTTTTTTCTTTGCATACACTGGATCAATGGCCAGTATTTTTCAAACAGGAGGGGGCTGCTCGCGCCTTTTTTTCGGCCCCCCTCCCTGAGCAGAGGGGGGTTTTCTGGGGCATTTTTGAAAGGCCGGATGCGGTGGCGGACCTTCCTCCTCACCTCGCCGATACCCTGAACTGGATCTGTTCTCTGTGTCGTGGAGCTTTCTGTCTGTGACGTGTTCGAATCCCCTTCGTGCTTCTGGATGAAGTGGAAAGAAGAAGAAAAACAAATCAGTGTTACCCGACTCGCTCGTCTTTGGGCATTTTGGGGCGACGAGCCGATCCCATCGCCGCCACTCCTCACCTAAGTGACACTCCCCCACACTCGCACTCCCCCCCCCCCTTCCCCCGTCTCTTTCCAACCAGTGTTAAGCCATTAAAACCCCTTATGACACGATTGACTTTTAGTCCGGGAGGGGCCGGCGCCTCCTTCCGTTCTTCGTCTTGCCACTTTGTCCCAACTGTGTGTCGTGTAGTCCAACGTGCTTTGGTCGAAGTTTCCGTTAAAGCTGCTTGGGGGAGGGGGGAGGGGGGCAGGGGGATAGGTGAGGGCGTGGCAGACTACGCCATCCTCGCTTCTTCATGAACTTTGACGGTGTTATCAGCAAAATAAACAAACTAAACATGGCAGACCTCATTCTCTGGGATTCCGGGGTCTGCGGAGACCCCCCCACCCCACCCCCCTCCCTCCTCCTCCTCCTCCAGGAACTCTCCGCTCGAGTCGATGAGTTGGTGGGAGGAGCCAGCCGGTGCCGAGAACCTTCTGGAAGAAGAGCCTTTCACGAAAAAACCTTTTCTCAGAGCATATGTACAGTGATGGAGGCCAGCTGTCGGAGCGTGTTGTGGTGACTGAGGCGTGTCTGCTTTGGTGGTGAAACCAGTGAAACCACTTTGATTTTGTACATTTTTTGAACCGAGATAAAAGACAGATTGTGGCTGAAGAGAAAAGAAAGAAAAGAAAAACAAAAAAAAAAGACAAAACAATGGTTGACTGTTACTTTTGTTTGCAGGCGTATCTGGAGTGTTTGCGCATGGTCAGCTGCACATTTTGAATGTAATTTTCAGGCTAACTGCTGTTTGTGAAATTGCTATGTCTAATTAAAAAAAAGAAAAAAAAGGAAGGAGATCTAAACGGTGGTTTTGTTGTGAGGCGACTCGCCGAGGGCGGCGGTGATAAAACGGCAAAAAGGTGAGTCGGCTTCCTCACCCTCAATCAGCCCGATTGCCGCACCGCTCCCTCCACTTTAATCACATAATTGAATTAATCTACTCAGCACTGATATCCACCGCTCGTTGAATTGAGTGATTAAGCTTTCACGTCTCAATCAATTATTTTGCTACCTGTTAATTACGAGATGAACGGCGGCGCCGCCCGCGCAGACTTCTCCGAAGCCTCTGCTGCCTCAACCTGTCCTCCATCAATCTGCCCCCCCCCTGTTCTTCGAAGGTGGGTTCCGCTGTTACTCCTCGGGTCAGACGTGGCCGCGGACCCGAAGGCTGCGGATTAATTGATGTCTAATTAGGTAATTGCCGCGGTGCCAGGTTTGATTAAAAAGCACGAGGCGGCGCGCAAGGAGCGGCGAGGCTGCCTTCAGATTCTCCGATCCTGCCGTCCAATCGGCTCTCTGATCGGGAGAGATTGACTGTTTTCAGCTAAAACTGCCGTCTGGCTCAGTGGGTTCTGTCACAATCTAAGGTTGGCGGTTCGATCCCCCTGTCAAGAGTGCAATGTGAATAATACTACAGTGGAGGAGGGGAGCAGAGTTTGACTTCCAAGGTCCCCCCACCTGTCAGTTTTTTTCTGGTGTGTTTTTCAAAGTAATATGTGAAAAACAAAGTCCAAGGAGTGAGTGAGTGACTCATAATAATGACTGAACAGCTCATAAGTTCTCTCAGCACGGCTATTTCACTTTGTTTTTCTCTCCCTTTCTTGGCTTTTCTTTTCTCGGCTCGATGTCTGTGTGTGTGTATATATATATACCACCACATGTGCCCCCCCCTCCAATCACAACCACCTTGCTTTGAAACTCCTTCTCTTTGCCCTACGTGTTAATTTTCCTGCCTCAGGTTTGGACCTGCACCTCGGGGCCCCGGCTCTGTTTTGACGGGACAGACCACCTCGGATTGGACGAACGTGTCGGTGGCAGAGAGCACTGAATCATGCGGGCCCCCGCTTGGAAACCGCAGCCCGTTAAAAGGCGAGACGCCGAGCGGAGGGGGGGGGGGGGCACACTGGTATTTTCCAAATGAGAAAACAATTAGATCATTTCTATAATTCATGGGTGCGACCGCGGGTCGGGGCGCAGGCGAGGCCTGCCAGGGTTTGAAGTGCTCCATATGCTCACCGTGGTTTTTTTCAGGCCTGATCGGGAGCAGTGGTGGGCCTGGCCCGCCCCATGGAGGCTGAGGTGTGGGCAGGTAATGTGAACAAGCCATTATGGAGCATGAAAGATTTATGGACATTTAGTGCCCCCCTCTCCCACCCCCTGAAGCTTCATTTGCAGGTGGGGCCATCAGCAGAGCCGCAGGGAGGTTTTGCCACTTTTACTTGCCGAAAAGTCAGTGAGGCTCGGTGGGCTGAGGTGCCATTAGGTCATGAAAACAACACGGACAGAGGGGTTTCTCCACACAGATCCCAGATCAGAGAAAAGTTATGTTGAATGTGATCCTTACCTGCATTCAGTTTTTTCATCCTCCTCTGTTTGGCCTGTCATGACCACGTCTGTGTTGTTGTTGCGATGCTGCTAAGCATCAGCTGTGCCGACTGATTGACTGAAGTAACATTGAAAATGCTCTATAATCTTGCCTCTGGTAAATAGGAGCTTCTTGAAATAGCAACAGGTGCTCTTCACTTGAGACCAAAGCTGCAGATGAGACACGATCGCACGCCGGTACAAACCTGCCTTCAGATTACGTTTGGTGACTTGATGCCTCGTGAGCGGGGGGGGGGCACAACGACCTCATCTTCCTCTCCACACCCTCCAAAATGTTTGCCTGTGATGGATCATTTGCGTACGAGTGCGCATGTGATCTTCCAGCTGACGCATTGACGCTCCCCGTCCAGACAGGACGACTGATGGTCTTCCGGACCACCCACATCCATCTTGTGGAGCCTTCTGCTTTACCACCACTCAGAGGGAGGTAGCGGCACAGCTGACCCTCTGCTGCCGGGGGGGGGGGCGTACTGCTGCGTG
>JAUESE010000052.1:9028-21527 GCA_032274725.1 Malacoctenus triangulatus | reverse complement strand
GTCAAGGTAGGTCACGTCTTGTACCGTCATGTCGTGTTACGTAACGTCACGTCAGGTCGCGTTATGTCATGTCCCCTGCCGGTAAGTAACGTGTCGACGCACCGCATTATGTTAAGTCAGATTGTTCTGTTGGATCTTGTTACGACACATCATGTTAAACACCATGGAACAAGGATCCCCCCCCAGACATTTCTGATGCCTTCATGGATCAGATCATTCGACATAATCCTCACAGGTGTCTCCAACAATCACACCGATTCAGAGTACAGACCCCATTAGCATTGTGTTGCTAAAGTAGCTCGCTAACTGGAGTAGAAAATAGACTGATATGTGTGTTTTGTTTTGTTGAGACCATGAGTGCATTTGGATTGTAGTGTGTGTGTGTGTGTGTGGTGTGTGTGTGCATAATACTGGAGGTTGATAAACAGATTTCCAGTTATGTATGAGCCTGCTGACCACCGTGTGAAAAAAGAGCTCTGAAACGGCAATCTGTCACATGAAGTGGCAGATTAACCTGCCCGTTTACACTTATGCACCCCACCCCCACCCACACACACACACACAGACAGACTGTGTGTCTGTATACATTCTGCTATTTAGTGGTTGAGTAAATGAACATGATATTTAAGTGACTGCCATTTCCTGCGCACCAGTTTCTCTTTCCTCCTCCTCCTGCTGCTGCTGCTCCTCCTCCTCCTCCCGCTCCTCCCGGCTTTTCTCTAAATTTCCCCGGGGAGCTGCAGCCCCCTGGGTTTGGCTCGGTGTCAGAGTCCCGGCAGCCATGATACTTCATCAGGCTTTTGCACCATTATTGGCAAGAGCACTCCATATCCTCTTAGCAGTTATAGCTTTTCAATTTTCCTTTGAAATGCTGAGCCCAGCAGAACATATGGCAATATCTTGGCTTTAAGTCCTGGATTGGCCTGAAAGCCTGTTAAAAAAAAAAAAAAAAAAAAAGGTGGGGAGGCCGTGCATCCTGAGCGTGCCGCCACCGGCGACACACTCCCTGACCTTTGTGGGCTCTGACAGCGGAGCCGTCGGCACCGCTGTGACCGCCTTTAAAGACATTTATAATAGATACAATTACAAGATGCTGTTGGACGGTTTGACATCGTAATGTTACGGCGCGAGCTGCCCTATAAAGCATTATTTCCCCCCCCCTCTCCTCTCCTCTCCCCCCTTCTCTCACTAAATGTCCCCAGGGAGCCATTTAACATGATGGCAGTACGAAACCTCTGACGGATAATTTCTTTTTTTTTTTTTTTTTTCTTCGCAGCGCTCCCATGAGCTCAGGTGGGCCGCCGGTGGTGCAGCCGCACGGGCCGCAATGCCCCCCCACCACCCCCCCTCCCCGCCCTCCACCTTCAGTGCCGAATCAACTCGGTGAGACTTCGAGGCTTCGCCGAAAACTGTCCCTCCTCCTGGACACCGACTGCGCTTCTGGGAAGACGGCAGCGAGAGGCGTGTGGGTGAGAACCATCAAATATGTTCACCGGCTATTGTATCATTTTCAGCTCCTCCACTGACTATGGATTTTTGGAGTCCATTCCATTACTAATTCATGCCAGTGGAGGGGCTTGGCGATGCGTGCGAGGGGGGGGTCGACCCTCCTCGTAACCTAATCCGGATCAATAGGGTTGACCTTGGGCCGGGCTGCTCCCAGACGGACCGGACTGAGAAGGGCTTCATCACTGAAGTGACTGTAAACCTCCTCTCTCTGTAATCATCAATGGAAATTCCTTCCCAGTGCAGCTTTTAGTGACCGAATAAAACCTGCTCAAGAGAGCAGCAGTTAGCTCAGCTAACCGGGACTTGCTGGTTAAGGCATTAGGATTTAGCTGTGTCAAGTTGCTGGTTGTTACTGAGTCTTGACGTGTTTCCTTGCAAACGGCAGATCGGTGGAGTTCTGCTCACATGCGATTGAAACAAAAAAAGTGAACCCCTAGTGGCCACAAAGCATGTGGCAGACACTAAAAGGGGTTAGGAAGCTGTCCCACCGTGATGACGTCCTGTTATTTGAGTGGGCATACAATGAGCCCACCACATTGTGATTGACACTGCTCAAAAAGTTCACTTCCTGTTTAGCTAGTATCAGTTTTTCTGCTTAAATGCATTAAAAATATGTCTTTTGATGAAACTCATGGTTTCCACAGGCAACAGTCAGTGTTTACGATAATGTGTTACTTTTTTGATGGCTTCCCCTTTGAAGATGATGATGAAATTCCAAGACGAAGTGGATGATTGCGGACAACAACAGGAAACAGAGTCGGGCCAACTTGTAATTGATGTATTTTATTGTGAGATGGGGAGTCATAAAAAATAAACAAAAAAAAGGAGGAAAAAAAAACAATCACTATAAAAAAAAAAGATGAGGGTGTTAAAATGGGGGGTGGGGCATATAAAAGTGGGCGTGGCTGTGACGCTGACATACAAAAGAAACAAATTGGCACAAATAAAAACATAAGGAACATACATCAATATTATTTTGGCTTGGCAAAAAAAAAAGAAAGAGAGAGAGAGAGAAAAAGGAGGACAATTTGCGTGGTTAAGGATCATCCTTCAATACAACAGCACACACTCATGCTATTAGACATACAATTAGTTTTTCGAAAAAGTTCAGTAGCTTCATATTAGAGGGGGGGTTGGGGGGAGAAAAACTAAACTAACATGAGAATGGATGCAGAGAGGTCACAGGTTCCAATTTTCAGGCTTGCGGGGCGCCGCTTTCTCTTCGCTTCCCAGAGACAAAAACGTCGCTTGTTCAGAAAAAAAAAAAACATACTTCAGTAGGCCGGAGTCGCACTCTTCCAGGCGTGTCGTCGTCTGCCTTTGATTCATGTTCATTTTTTTTTTGTTTTTTTGTCCATACTAAAATATATTATCGTATTAATACAAATACAAACTACAGTATTGTACACTACATAGTGTAATAAATAACCATAAAGAAATATAAAAAAATAAGACACATAAATATAAAAGTTCTCTATGACTAAACAGACACACCCATCTCATTGGGAAGGGGGGGAGGGGGCGGGGCTAATACTGCCATTGCTGAAAACATACAGTACACACACACACACATCGAAACAAGAACGTAAAACAACGCAGGAGACGGAGAAAAGAAATAATACTGACGGGTAAAAAAAAAAACGAAAAAAAACATGGTTGAATTAAACTTCTGGGATTCATGTTTGCCAACGTTTCAGTTACCTGAAGAGACGCCGTGGCGTCTGAGTTGAACAAGTGCACCTGGAGAAGCTCTGAAAAGGCAGGACGCACTCGGAAATCATCGTGTGAGAGGGGAGGTGGGTAAATGTGCATTGGTTTTTTTTTGTTTCAGCAGCTCGGGATCGAAGCAGCTGTTCTCGGATAGAAAAAAAAGAAAGAAAAAGAAACAAGTGTGTGACGCGCGCGTGAGGCTGAGCCCGCCCGACTGAGTCAACAGTGTTCCGGTTGGTTGGTTGGCCGTCCTGGGACCTGGCAAGACCTGATCGTAGCTGCTAGGGTTCAATAGCAACACTCAATGGCACTTCTGATATGCATGCTTCTCTTGTTCAGGTTGATTGTTTATTTCTTTTTTTTTGTTTGTTTTCTTTTATGTTTATTTTGTTTTGCATAAGGCTCTTCGTTGGGATGGGGTGTGGCAGGGAGGGAGGGGTCGGCCAGTTTTTTCTACTTCCTCTTTCTGCTTGGTCAGAACAGCGATAGCCTCTTTACACACCAGGGGGCGCTTGCGTCTGCATGCAGTTTGATACATAGGACTTTTTTTTTTTCCACGTGATTGTTTTTTGTCATAAGCACTTTCACAGAAAACGCAGTTATCATGTCGTGAGAAAGCGGCGTTCGCTCCGCAGCCAGCCCGATTTTTTTTTGTTCCAACCTTTTGCAACGACCAATCAGAGTCATGCTAGCAGTCTGTAGGAAACCTTCGTTTTTTTTCTTGAACGTTTTGTGAGTCTTTTTGCATGTTCACTCACATCCCCCTCGTATAAAGCCCCCCCCACTCCATTTGAAACTCACTCAGTTACAGCAGCCACTTGGCCTACCTTAGCGTAAATAACAGGAACGAGGGAGAGCCACTCGCTCATTCCTGTCTTTCAGTAACAGACGTCACCGTTTTTTTCGATGAGCTCTCTACTCGGACACAGTCAGGCTCGCTGCTCCGCCCATCCAAATCTCACCAAGATAGTAAACAAAGTCTACAAGATGTCAAATGATTCCCATTTACACAGCTGTACTCAGGCTACATTAGGGTAAATTTCATATTTTGCATTTTAGGAGAAAAGCTGAAATGTCAAGAAATTGACACTTCAAGAGGAAAGATACATTTGAATTAATTTTGGAATGATGAGAATTGGGTCAAAATGTTACCAATAACGATGAAAATTTTAAGCGAATGTGTCAAGATTAAGAAATAAGGTCGAAATATCAAAGAAATGTTAAAGAAAGGAGGAAAAGACTGCGTGAATAAAGCTAACACATCTGAAAGTAGAAGGTCTGGATAGAAAGAATTAAATTGAAATATCTAGAATTCAGGCCGAATACCCGGAATAAAGTCCAAGGTCAAGAATAAAATTTTAGAATCTACAAAAGAAGTAAGAAAATCCAGAAACAAGTTTAAATATATCGAATAAAGTTAGAAAAAGGGAAAGAATTAAAAAATCTAATCGGAATTTGAAATCGCTGAAATTAAGTCAAATAAGTTTGAAAAAAGTAAAAAAAAAAAAAAAACTGGAGAAAAAGGTTCAAATTTATAGAAAATTAAAATATAAAGGCGACAATTCTAGAATAAAGTTACAAGTTCAACAAAGAACTCCAAGTAACCTGAATTTTTTTTTCAAAATATTGAGAATTAAGTAAAACTGGTGAATAAAAAAAGTCAGCATGTTAAACTTGAGATCAACATTTAAACAAGAGAAGCAAGATTTGATGAAAAAAAAATAACAAATTTAAGTCATTTAAAGTTCCTCATTTTTGTTGATTCTTTCCCACACATTTGTTCGACTTCTCAACTTTAACCCTAAAATGCAAAATTAAAAAACTATTGAATGTTTCCACTGAATGTAGCCCGGACACAGGGTGGTACCTAAATAACACTGATCTGTAAAAACAAAGAGAAACAAAATAAAAGAAAATAGAAGCACAAAAAAGCCCAAAAACTATCTGAACATTAAAAAAGAAAAAACCTGTTTGCTCTCTGCTCTTCTTTCTTCTTAAGGCTCACGATCAAGAGTTGGGATGCTAACGCGTGCTAGCGTGGTGCCGTGGTAACATCGAGCGCGGTAATACTGAAGGGTAGACAACACAATTGCTCAATCCAAAAGGTAAACCAAGCCACTTGTAGTGCACAGGATTTTTTTTTCTTCTCATTTTCCTTCCAACTTAACAAAATACTGACTTTTTTTTGTTTGTTTGTTCATTGGCAATAAAAAGATATAGAAATATCTCCCAACTGTACAGCTTTTAAAGGTTAAAATATGAGTGATAAAATTAGTAACACTGATAAAAAGAAATGACCCAAGGTGTTTTAGTAATAAAACATTATCTAAAACGTGTCGGCCGAGCTTCCACAGTCTGTATAATGCATGTCCTTTCCTTTGTTAAAATTCCTCTTCTTCTTCTTCTTTTTCTTCTTCTTCTTCTTTACAAATGGATCTCTCCGGCAGGGAGGAGGGCGCCCCCCTGTGGAGGAGTCACTAGTATTTCTTTTTTCAGGCACACCTGGATTTCTACACAGTAGTGAACTTGGAAGGAGCCGTCAGAGGGAGCGGGCGTGGCCTCCCGCGTTCTGTCCTCGGGCGCGCTTCGGGAGGAGGAGGAGTCTGATTGTGTCCCACGGAGGAGTCCGCCTCCTCTGTTTAGTCTGCGTCTCCCTCCTCCTGCGGCGTCTCCTTCCCGTCCTCGCCGGCGCTCTCCTCAAGGGCCTCCTCCGTGCCACCTTCACCTCCCTCTGTATCCATCGCCTCATCCCCCTGCGCCTCCTCTTTCTCGGCAACGCTCTCTGGCGCCTCCTCCTGTGTCGTGTCTTCACGCTCGTCCTCCTCTATCCCTGTTTTCTCCTCCTCTGCTCCCTCTTCCACCAAAACTCTCTCCACCTCCTCCCTCTCTCCCTGCTCTTCCTCCTCCTCCTCTTCCTCCTCCTCCTCCCCTATCTGCACCACTTGAATATCATCCATGTCCACTGCGCCTCCCTCCTCCTCCTCCTCCTCCTCGCTCTCCTCGTCCTCCCTGGTGCTGCTCCCCCGCTCGTCCTCGTCTAGCTGCGACGGGACGAGGAGCTGCAGCTGCGCCCGTCTCAGGGCCTCCATCTCGCCCATGGGGGGCTCGCCGTCCTCCTCGGGACTCTCCCGGCCTCCCGCCTGGTTCGGCGTCTCCTTCTTGCAGTAGGAGTAGCGGTGGTTCATGTGCTGGGAGTAGGAGCCCGAGTGGGAGAAGCGCTTGCCGCACTTGTCACACTGGTAGGGCTTCTCGCCCGAGTGGAGTCGCATGTGCTCGATCAGGTGGTGCTTGTGTTTGAAGGCCTTGCTGCAGATGCCACACTCATGAGGTCTCTTCCCTGCCGAACGGGACAAAAAAAAAAACACAGCGTGTTTTAACGTCATGGAAACAACAAGCATGCACCAGGCTGGACCGCATTAGAGGCCACATCACTTGTTCACATTGGCAAACTTTTTGGGGGGGAAAGAGAAATGTCACATGTTTGAAACAAAAATTCACCTCATGCGTGTGATTAAGCGATCCAGTTTTTCCAGCTGTCTTTGCACCGGCACTAAACATTTACAAAATTGTTTTAACTGACAGTCTAATAGTCATAATTTCACAAGTTGGCAACATAAATAAAACTGTTATAGAATTACTGGAAAACAAAACACTCTGGCAACCCATAACCGGGGCAATTGTCATATGGAGCAAATAGCCAAAAATATTAGCCAAAGAATAAGCTGCTAGCCAAACTGACTTGCATTGTCAGATTGAATGCAAATAAAATGCCTTTACATAGCAGTCTTGCTTTGTCACCTTCCCTACAGATTAGCTACATTAGCTCATGCGGCCTCTGATGCCAAGGAACATTTTCTTCAGACTGGTTGGATGGGGTGTCACCCTGTAGCCATTATGGAAGACAAAGTAGCAACAACAAAAAAGCAACGAAATACCCTGCAAAAGAATAGCTATTTATTTGTTAGCTACATTAGCTTGCTGTGCTAATTTGTAATGTGCTTTATTTATTTTAAAAAATCCATATTAGGCTGAGCAACTATCGTAAGAAAGACCACAAAAGTGTTAGCTACATAAAAGCTGTTATCTGTTAGCTACTCTTGACAAGAGTAGTATTTTGTAATAGTTTGCTTTACAAGTTCATACTGAGAATTATTACTATTATTAGCAGCTATTGGCTGCATTGATTCGGGCAAATATTTAGCATGGCTTTAGCTCATTAATATAAAGATGGATATATTGTATTATATCCTGCTACTGCCACTAGAAATTACTTTAAACATTAAATATAGAAAAGTACAAGAGATGAGACAAAGGTAAAGCCGCTTCTATAGTTTTTGCTTTTTCCAAGAGTTTTGGTTCGATTCCATAATTTGTTGTTTCAAACAGGAGGAGTAAACAAATGAACAGGTGTAGGTGATTGTGGTTTCCAATGACGCCACCGTTGGAGCGAAGCAGCATGTGTATCTGATGATGGTTTTGGCTTCACTTTTTTACGGTGGGAGTTAGTGGAGACGTGTCGTAAAAGCCTTTATACGCAGCTTGTGGTCTGCAGGCGATCCAGTTGAAATGGAACGAGTCGTAAAAGTCTGCTGACCAATAGCGACTTCATTAGTCATTCAGGAGGTACTCAGCCCATCAGTCCTGCAACTGGTCACTCACTCGCTCGCAAGCTCACTTGCTCGCCCTCGTGTTTATGTGTCTGGCTCCGAAACGGAACTTGTGTTGAGTGAAGGAGCAAAGACGTGAGTGGAAAACAACAAACACGCGTTGCAGCAAATCTCCCTACATTGTTGTGTGAGAGGTGCCAAAGCCCAAACGCCGAAAAACAGAATCTATCAGCGGTGTATCCAAGGAGAACATGTCAAAACAATGCAACACAAAAATCACAACAGTTGTGCTTCCCAAAAAAAAACATTCAGCGAAACTCCATCCAGGGAGAGGCGAGTTTCACCTAGCGTGAGGTCATTTGGAGCCGAACACAGTTATCCCAAGCCAGGTATCGGAGTAATAAAGCGAATGAGGGAGAGGGAGAGAGAGCGCCCATGAGAGCGCGACCCCACCTTGGCTCATGGAATCATCATGTCGGAAGGAGAGAGAGAGAGCGCTCCAAATCACTACCAGAGCTCGCCTCTTGCAACATTCGCAGCTTCACATGAGAAGCTGGCAGCGCAGAGGTGGGGAGTTGGCGGAAAGAACTTCTCAGACCTCTTGTGCGCGCCGTTGAGTAATACCTGCTGGAATGGAAGCGTCCACCCTTCGTAAATCCCCCCTTCGCTCGCACACTGACTCATCTTTTCCCAGGACCCAACGGTGAGTGATACTGAGGCAAGTTCCGGCTCTGACTTTTGTCTTTCTGCTCTGCTTTCCTTTATTTTTTTCATTTTTTTTTATTGCCCGTGTTTGTGTGCAGGCCTGGGGAACACATGCCGGCTGTGCGTCTCACCTGTGTGTTCGTATTTGTGTCTCAGCAGCGAGCTGCTCTTCTGGAAGATCTTGTCGCACAGGTCGCAGGCGTACATGCCACTGTCCGTCTTCTTCATCTTCTTCCTGGCGGGGCCTGAGTCCGAGTCGTGCTCCTCCAGGGTGGAGACGCCCTCCGAGCCCGTGTCCAGCCTCTCCTCCTGGGGGGGGGGGGACATCGGAGGTTCAGTCAATAAACTGGTGGGAATTGGGAATGCAAAGTTGTGCGTTCTCGTTGGCCTGGAGCTCCGAGATTGAAGTTTAAAGTTATTCTACCTCCACACACCCTAAATTCAACTTTAAACCCGTCTTTGCATCGTCACTGGGAAGCATAAAGATATAATCTGAACCTGACAACACACTCTGGGAGGGTATCGTGTTGTGCTTGTGTTGTTGTGGATGGAACATTTTCCCAATCTTTGTGAGCGTTTTGACATCTCACGTTGAGACCGACCAGAACCACTTGCTTTCTTCCAAGAAAATGACATCATTCCATAGGAAATCTCAGCGCTGAGACAACTGGAATGCATTTCGAGCGTTTCGTTAGTCTTACAGCCAAAAGACAATGAATGACTCAGAACACAAGCAAACAGTGTTTGCAGGAAATGAGACTGAATCGCCCCCCCCCCCTCCACTCGTGTTTTTTTCACTGAAAGCTCCACCGGGCTTCTCCTCTCGAACACATCCTGAGTTCCAAGTGTTTGAGGAGCTGTTTGGCCTTATTACGGGAGGAGATACGCGCACACACACACACACGCATACACACACACATGTGGGTCCATGCCAATCCACTTAACACAAAAGTATAATACAACAGCGATAAATCAATGCGGCCAGCAGAGGTGCGGCGTTTAAACAGATTCCAACGGATCAATAGGCGCAGCGCGGTAAAGTGCAGCCTGGCGTCCTCGGGGGTGACAGGCCTGAGGAAGATCACTCACACACCCACCGATCTACATCCATCATTACGGGCCCATTAGATGTCCGCACGATGAAGAACTATTAAGGGCTATCATTTTTACAAAGAGCTGGATTTTGACATTTCTATATATGACTTATTGATTGGACATTGGATGGTTTCAGACTATCTATCATGTTTTAGTGGTTCGGAACAATAAGAAGTAATGATTTGGACCGTTATCTGGGCTGACTGATCACTCGTGGAAAAAAAAAGAGGGCGAGAGAGAGAGAGAGAGAGAAGAGAAGATGAAAAGCGAACACGATTCCAATCTACCGCCTAGAATTAAGTGCGTTGAATCTTTTCATGCGGCTTACATTCTGACCTGTTTGCTGTGGCTGCGCTTTAATACAACCAGTCTGAACCGCTGAGGAGCCTGATGAGGCCGAGAACAATGAAAGGCCACACCGTCGCCAAAGATTGCAGAGAGAATGAGATGAAGAAATAGTTTGGCATTTATGGAAATCCCTTCTTTACAACCTTTCTCAGAGCTGGAGAGTTTTTTCTGCATTCAGAACTGGTACAGACACGGGAAAACAGGTGTTTCCAACTATTTGTATGTCAGAATCAAAAGGTTATATTTACTCCACAAAAACAAAATGATACCAGCAGACAATATAAAGAGGGAATGAGTTTAGTGAATCCAGATCTTGTAAGAGTTAGAAACAAATGCCCATCCTGCGTCAAGTCTTTCCACTTTAATCTCTGGATTAATAGAGGAGGGCGATCTGGCTCATACATTTTGTATGATGGTGGACTGAGAGCTGCTACGCACAACCGTTCTGTCCGACTTCGGGGTCCAGCGGTGGGACGCGACGGTGATGTCAGGGCAAGTTGATCCGGAGGATCAATTGATTCCCCAAACGTTCGGATCGGCCTCATGCATTATGTAAAGAGAAACCCGATAAGACCGGCGCGGTGAGGTAATCCAGAGGAAGCTCGAATGGAACGAAAAACAGGGCTGGTTAATGTCCTTTGGCTCTGTTATTTTATGCTCCAATAAAACAAAAAAAATGATCTGTGGATCTGTCCTCTGGAAGACGTGGAAACCCACCGCAGTGCCTCATAGAGTCACCACCGCCCTGATCTACACCGTTCGGCTCTTTAAAGTGATGAACTGAGAGAGCGTCTGGTTTGCTCACCTTGATTCCATTGAGGTGGATGGTTTCCTGCGTCTGAGTGCCCGCGGGGCTGCTCGCTGTAGTGGTGTAGGTGTAGGCCAGCTGTGGGATCAGGATAGTCTGTTTGTTGTTAGTGGCGAGTGCCCTCAGGCATTGCATCGTGGTCACGATGTCGAGGGGTTTGGCACTTGGCTGGCTGGCGTACAGTGCGGCAGGGCTGCTGCCCATGGCTGAGAGTGGCGAGGCCTCTTTCTTTGTGCAAGTTAGGTTCAAGGGCTCTTCTTCATTGGTACGGCCAGAGGGCGGGGCCAGGTAGCGCCGGGCTTTGGGCGCCGCCCGCTCCGCCCCTTTTCTGGCGGGCTTTGGCAGCGACAGGTCGAGGGGTCCCTCGGCGCTCTGGGGGCCGTCGGCCGCCAGGTTTAGTGGCGAGGGGGGGGCCGGCAAGCCGTGAGCGCCGTTGACCTCTGCTGGGGTGGCTTCTGTGGGGCTGTCCTGGGCGAGCGAGGGGTTAATAGTGGCGGCGTCCTTCCCCGGGACCGGGGACACCACGCTGTCCTCTTCCTCCGAGGGAGGCGTCGGGGCGCCCAGGGAGATCTGGCCCTCTTGCATTTTGTCGAACCACTTCTTCACCACGTGCGTCGGCAGGTTGACCGACTCGGAGATCTTGGCCAGCTCGTCCTTGGTGGGCTCGGCGTTGAGGGCGAAGTAGGCCTTGAGCAGGGACAGGAGGTTTTTGGGCTGGCTGCAGAGCCCCGCCTCAGACAGCAGGGCGGCCACGGCCGACTCCGACTTGTCCAGGCCCGCCCCGTTCAGCCTGAGCGCGTCCTTCTTGCAGTGCTTGAGGGCGTGGAGGGTCTCCAGCCCGCCGGGGCAGTTTTCACACAGGAGACAGGTTTTAGTGGTCTTTTCCTCTTTCTCTTTCGCCTCGTCCGCCCGGGCGCCCCGGAACGTCAGGTCCTCTGGGTGCTGGGACTTGAAAGTGTCAGCAGTGGTCTGGGAGGGGGACATGGACCCAGGCTCTTTCTTCAGGTTGTGGGCCGTGAGCTGGCCCTGGCTGGGGTCCAGGCTGTAGTTGATGATGATCTTGGCGTTGCCGTCCTGGCCCACGATGGGCAGGCTGATGGCGGAGATCAGCTGCTGCTGCGGCGTGTGGAGCGTCCCAGTGGTTAACCCCGCGTTCGCCTGCCCCTTGGCGTTGCTCTCCAGCACCTGGCGGATGACGCTGCCATCCACCGCCACCTTGAGCGCGTTCTGTAGGTCGGCCAGGTTGATGCTGATGGGCGACACCAGCCCGACGGTGGGCAGGACCACCGCCTGCACCGTGCCCTGCAAGGGGGCCGCCGCGCCCCCGTTGTAAACCCCGCCGTTCATGGCGCCGACGGCTGGCGGCGTCAGCACGGTCGGCTTGTACTCGTAGTCCACCGGCTCCGTCTTGATCTGGTTGATGGGCAGCTGCTCCTGCAGCGGCTTGCTGTGCTCCAGCTTCTCCCTGATCTGGTTGCGCAGGACCGAGGGCGGCGTCTGCAGCGCCGGTGGCGGGCCCTGGGCCTGGGCTTTGGCGCTCCCCAAGCGCGGCCTCCCGTTGACCGAGATGACGCCGATGCACTTCTTGCTGCTGATGTGGGAGCTGTAGGAGCCCGAGTGGGAGAAGCGCTTCTTGCAGTTGGAGCACTCGTAGGGTTTCTCTCCTGGAAAGAAGCCACAATGTGGACATCAGGGAGGGAAAGATGGGAGAAGGGAG
>JAUESE010000051.1:66261-83686 GCA_032274725.1 Malacoctenus triangulatus | reverse complement strand
ACACACACACACACACACACACACACACACACACACACACACACACACACACACACACACACACACACACAGTCCAGAAATACCCAGCAGAGTGAATGTTTGGACTAAGTATAGTCTGACCGCTGCAGCATTTGAACGTCTGCTTTTAGGCTGAGAAGGACTGTCAGACGCTGACATTTGTTCCTCATGGGACCACTCAGGCTGGTGCTCGCCAGCCACTCACCTTCACATCAAGAGGGCTACACAGTCCCAGCTGCTTCTGTTAATGGTTTGAGATCCCACAAACATTCCAGTCCCCATGAAGCCCGCTCACTTGAAGGTTTGCAGGGTTCATGTTCATTGTTTAATTGTTCTCCCTACATCGGCACAAATAGGTATGTTTATAGTTTTTTTGAGGGACAGGCGACCCCAACGCTGGCCAATGACTGCACAGATCAGCTCCAGAAACTGCAAAGTTGGTTGAACGTGTTCTCAAAACAAAACTGACATGTCTAAAAAAAGCCCACAAATAGTGTTGGTCTTGTTGTTGGGTGTCCATTGCACGCACACATCGTATTTGGGGGCTGATCTGGTTTCAGATGGTCCCATGACAGATATTCTTTTTTTTTTTTAATGGAAGCCATTTTTCTGATCTTCACGACATTTTCCATTTCTCAGTGACCGTTTTGTTGGATATTCATGGTGTGGTCATATAGGTGGATGGTTCAACAAGAGCGAGGCAAAATAGGAGGGGCTGCTGATGACACCACACATGCTTCCCCACTTTAAGACAACAGCTAATAGTGCAGAGTCTGTCATATTTCCTGAAAAAGTGGCACAAGTGTTTTTCAGCTTACATGTTACATGAAAGCATCAGAATCCTGGGTAGCCTTAAATGCTGTGTGGCTAAAAGTAGTGTATTCTTTTGCGTTTGCTTGTTTTCTCCCCAGTGACTATGGCGCATGTGATGTATGTTACCATTGTCTATAACCATATAAGCAGCAAGCAGATGGCATTCCAAAAGTTTGCTTAAAGAGTGACTCTAGTGCTAATGTAGAACCTCTGTGGAAAAACAAGCTTTTGGGACCTCACTGCTTACTGACACGCCATCTTTGTGCTTTCTATCTCAGATCCAGCCATATGACAGGATCAGAGCGAAGGGGCTCCCTGAAAACATCACTGCCAGCCTCAATAAGTTGGCTGTGGTCAAACTAAACGGGGGCCTGGGGACCAGCATGGGTTGCAAGGGCCCCAAAAGTCTCATCAGCGTCCGCAACGAAAACACTTTCCTGGACTTGACAGTGCAGCAGATTGAGGTACAACTTTGTCAAATACAACAGAAAGTAGCTCCTATGGATGTTTGAGGATTGGGTTGATCTTCCGTGACTGACTCTTTTCTTCCTTTTTTCAGCATTTGAACAAAACCTACAATGCTAATGTCCCGCTAGTTCTCATGAACTCCTTCAACACCAATGAAGACACAAAGAAGATTCTGCTGAAGTACAAACACCATCAGGTCACCATCCACACTTTCAATCAGAGCAGGTAACACGCACGCACGCACGCACGCACGCACGCACGCACGCACGCACGCACGCACGCACGCACATAAGAGCAGGATTCAATCACTGAGGTGCACAAAAGCATCAAGCCTTGTTGTGGTGTAGGTCATTTAAAAAAACAAAAAACATCAAAAATTGGTTTACTTCAACTATATACAGTTATGATATCAGACACAAGAGCCGTGAACAAGCACATTATATTGATTGTGTAATGGTCCTCCTCAGTTGTAATCACTGTTGCTCTATCAACTGAGAGAACACACGTGCAGTAAAAGTACCGGTAAAGGTGACGTTTTGTTCAAAGGCTGGACAGAGCCCATTTGAACCACTGACTGGGCTGTGTGCCAACATCAACTGTAAAAGCCACATAGAAGTTGGAGACGAAACCAAAAAAACATGTTCTATTTCCCTGCTGTTATCTCCCTGATATTCTTTGGTAAATCTATCAAATGTTCTCCTAATCACGTAAGAGCTGTACTTCCAAGTTCTTGACAAAAGCACACATATTAGTGTTGAAGTGATTGATTGTTTTTGGGATCTCTGCTACAGGTACCCGAGGATCAACAAGGAGTCTCTTCTGCCGATCGCAAAGAACATGGGGATGAGTGACGAAAACGCAGAGGCCTGGTACCCACCAGGTCACGGGGACATCTACGCGAGCTTCTTCAACTCTGGGCTGCTGGACAAGCTCATTGCTGAAGGACGGGAGTACATCTTCGTGTCCAACATCGACAACCTGGGCGCCACCGTCGACCTCTTCATCCTGCAGCATCTGATGAGCCAGCCGGCCGACAAAAAATGCGAGTTCATCATGGAGGTGACAGACAAGACCAGGGCTGACGTGAAGGTGAGCCTGCTTCTTCATTCTTTTCCCAGGATGGAAGACGTCTCTGCCGGGCCTCTCTCAGTTAACTCCTGTTCCCCACCAAACAGGGTGGCACTCTGATCCAGTATGAGGACCACCTGAGGCTGCTGGAGATTGCTCAGGTCCCAAAGCCTCATGTTGATGAGTTCAAATCCGTCACAAAGTTCAAGATCTTCAATACCAACAACCTTTGGATCTCGTTGCCCGCCATCAAGAGGCTGCACGAGAAGAATTCCATGGACCTGGAGATCATCGTCAACCCAAAGGTAATCCTTCCACTCCTGAAGAGTCTGCTTTATGCTTTGCATCACATCTTCTTTTAAAGAGGTTAAATGTTGTCCTGTCAGGTCCTGGCTTTGACTCTGACTTGTGGATTATGTGATACTTTTTTGAAATCTGTGCCCTCAGCTTGATGTTAAAAGTATTCAGCTTGTACTAGAGTTGAGCCTGGTGGTGGAACTGCTGCCAGAGGAAAGAATGCATTTTTCTGTCATCGTTTTAGAGATCGAAATCGGCAGTCAGTCCGACGAGAGTAGCGCTGACTCCTATTTTTTGGCTTTGTGATTACCGTCATTTTTACAGTGAAGCCAAATGCTGGCGTTAGGATGAAGACACCGGGTGCAGAAACCTTCAACAATAAAACACCCCCCCCCTTTTTTTTTAGGCCTATATCAAATTCTTGATAGTGTCTTAATACCACACTTTTTCATTACTCCATCTCTGGCATGGAAAAGATTAAAACAAAGCAACTCAACTCAGTGTATGTGATGTATTCATAGCACCGCGACCAGCACAAGTCATCCCGAGTCACATGATTCGCTGCAACAGAATCCTGTGCTTAATCTGTTTGCCACGTGTAAGTGTGCCGCTTATTGTACCTTAATGTTTATTCCCATTTTGCTTCGCTTAACAGAGATAATAAAAATGTGTTTTTTCTAAAGCGGCTTTTTTTTGGAATGGCAGATCGGATTTTGTGAATGAGGCACTGTCACCACCGCTCTGTCGGCGTTGCTTTCTGGCCAATCGGCCACCTCCCTGTTGTTCAGCCAGTCTGGCATGAGAACTAAAGGAAAACCCCATCTGGAATCAGGTAGAGGTGAGCCATGAAAGGCCGAGTAGGTACCAATGAAAAAGCCCCATCAGAATCATTTAACGGTGGCAGTCTTGAGCTAGTTGCACCGATTTGCACTGAGCGAAACACACAAACGCTATAAAACAAAGTGACAGACATCACAAAGTCTTGAATTCTCCTGTTTCCATCGTTCATTTCTTTGCACTTCACTTTTCCAGTCTGTGACCTCACGAGTGTGATGCTCCTCTTTGCCATCATGCACTGAAGTCATTTAAACGTGATACTACAATGACACACACATGACTAGATAAGACATCTTAAGGTAGATGTCACTTTGTTTTGCTCCAGTAGGTAAAATGTGAGGATTAACACAACCAATTTAATAAAGCAGGACTGCTCCAAGCATTGATGCCTGCTTTGCGTCACGATCACAACAATCCCATGTGTGAGCTGTCTTCACTGACTGTCACATTTGAGAGGGAAACTGTCTGAATGTCAGATTTTTGTTTTAATTTTTTTTCAAATAACCTCTTCGTACTCCTTTGCAGACTTTGGACGGCGGGCTGAATGTCATTCAGTTGGAGACGGCGGTGGGCGCCGCCATCAAGAGCTTTGACCACGCCATGGGTGTGAACGTCCCCCGCAGCCGCTTCCTGCCCGTGAAGACGTCGTCGGACCTGCTGCTGGTGATGTCGAACCTGTACAGCCTGGACGCTGGCTCGCTCACCATGAGCAAGAAGAGGGAGTTTCCCACCACGCCACACGTCAAACTGGGCAGCTCCTTCACCAAGGTCGGCCACCCACCCGGAATGCTGTGAACATCGAATCTGCTATTTATTGTGGCAGCATTGGTGTTGTAGTTCCAGGAGTGCATCTTAACGTTTGTCATGAACAAAAACAGGCTGACGATGTCACTTCTGGATTGCTTTGTTTACTGCAGGTTCAGGAGTTCCTGGCCAGATTTGAGAACATCCCCGACATGCTGGAGCTCGACCACCTCACCGTCTCTGGAGACGTCACCTTCGGGAAGAACGTCTCTCTGAAGGTAAACGCCCACGGAAGCTGAACTGCGACATCTTTATGCTCTCAGTCAAAAGGTTTTTTTGGCATTTTATAAGCAAAGGAGGGTAATCAGGCTGACTATGGTAACATCGATTTAGAGAGATTGTTCAGTGTTCACTCATTTTACAATTATGATATATAAAGAGTTTGTTGTAAAGTAAAATATGCAAACACAAGTTGAAGTTTTGTGATCCTCAAAACAATATTACTTTGCTGTTTTCAGGTCTTGCGTCAATGACATCATCACAGCAAAAATGTCATATCTCACCTTCTAATAACCTTGCACAATGAAACAGTTGTTTGTATTATTGATCTGAAGTTTAAGTTCACAATAAGTGACCCCATTGATCCCTGTGATCAGTCTCTGAATTTTCTATCGCTTTCCTCTGCTCAGGGAACCGTCATCATCATAGCCAATCATGGCGACCGGATTGACATTCCTGCCGGAGCCTTGCTGGAGAACAAGATAGTTTCTGGAAACCTGCGCATCCTCGATCACTGAGGCCTTTCTGGGAAAAAAAAAAAAACCCAAAACAAAACAACAAGCCACAAATGTCATTTGCAGCTTAAAGGACTGATGATGGTGATAACTGTCCAGGGCTGTTACAGAGAGTCAGTTAGACTCCCAACTGCTACTTTACCAAAGGTCAACCTATCGATGCACTTGAGCTGCTGAGTCCAACATGCACGTCTTTTTCTCATGTCAGTAAAAATAAATGTAATACAGTCCAGCAAAGTGTCCTTTCTTGCTTACACAAAGTCTACTCAGTGTGTATTATTTAAGTGGTTTGAGCTTAGTTTGTCAAAACATTTCAGTAAAGCCAAACATTTGTGGACATACTCACTCCCATACTCACAACACATGTAAGCATACGCCTTCAGAATATAAATAGAAGCACTGAGCAGTTTACTATATCTTTTGTACATCCGTATATCCTGAAACATGTATCTGTGGTTTTTCCTTGCTGAAACACACGTGGGATTAACTGCTGAGTTAGAGCGGTGTGTGTGTGTGTGTATGTGTGTGTGGGGGGGCTGGCTGGCCCCACCCACTTGTACTTACATTCTGCCAAATGTGGCTCCTGAGCTGAAATTAGTTTGGTACTTTTTTTTAATTTCCAGGTAGGACAAAAATGTGAGAGAGCCAAATGATGGAGTGATTCTCTCTTTTATTAGTTGCCATAATGGCTCTAAAGACACCCATGGTTGGACTGTTTGTGATGCCAGATGCTGGTGAATGTTGTCACGGTAATGTTCAATCACTTATTCTAAAGCTGAACACATCCTGGAAAGTTGTACAATTCTACAGCCATCAAAACTAAATGAATCCTGATAAACAGCAGCAACCGTGAGGGTTATTCAGTTATGAAAAATAAAGATTCAATTGTTTTTATACTAGCATGGTAAAAGTTTGTTTTTATGGGTTCTACCAAATATAATTGAAGTGTTTTATTTACTTTTCCTGATTTTAAACCCAGCAACAATAACCTCACAGACAACATGGGGGTGCTTCATCATCCTGGTTTATTCACAGCAGTTTTGAAGGATTCAACACATCTTGGACTCCCACTCATGCTGTCTCACTCATCCAAACCCAGCAGTTCACTCACTCACTCACTCTCACACACGCACAATCACACACACACAGACACACAGTGGTATGGTAGGCACACGAGTGGAGAGCTCCGGTGTGTCGTCTCTGACAGCTGATCAAAAAGTAGGCACACAGCTGTGCTCACACACCCCTCCTGCAGCACGTCCCTTCTTCACCCGCGAAGGCGGAGAGCATGAAGGTGCAGTATTTGTGTTGAACAGCAGAGGCACTGTGTTGTAATAAAACACAATGTAGTGCGGACTGACTTCAGGTGATGGAAGCAGTCAAAAAAAAAAGATAATCGCAAAATGTTTTCTTAACAACCTCACAACCCTGAAGTGTTGGTACAGCTGCAGCAACATCTGGAGAGGTGTGCTGAGAGAAGCCCCGGCTACAGGCAGGAAGGAAGGAAACTGAAGTGTGGTGACCTCATGGAGAGAAACGGGTCTGGAAAATGAAAACTGTTCAGGAAAAAAACTAAAATCAAGTATGAAGTTCCTTCAAATCTCATGTTTGTCCTTGTGCTGCTTTCGGATCCTCCTAAACTGTCGGTTCCCATAAACTCGTTCCTGCACAAATACTGCCCGAAATTAGTCATATTAGTGTTTCTGTGATGTCTGAAACTTCCCACTTTTCCCAGTCAGAAGTTTTATAGTTCATCTCCTAAATACAACCTCACACTTTTGTCAATGCTGTCATGTTCAGTTTGGCTTTCAGTGCTCACAAGGACATTGTCTGTGAACTGTTGTAGTAAATCATGTAAGACTGTAAGGGTGTGCCTAATAAAGTGGCCAGTGAATGGATACATATAAAAGCATTAAAAGAACAAGTATAGATCTTTTCTTTTTAGGCATATTCACCCCTGAAAAGGAATCCTGAAACCAACATGAAGACAAAGTGGAGATTTGAACAAATCCGATTTTAAAAGTTGGAAATTTCGTTCCTTCTGTCAACATCTCTCTCAAGCGGTGTGCCACTGCAGGTCGATGGTTGTTACTTGTGTAGTTAACACACTGAGCTGATCAGACCTCTGCCACATGTGCGCTCCTGAATGATGCTCTGGGGCGGGGACAAGCTGCATTACCTCCACAACAAAGCATCACCATCGGAGGTTTCGCTTAACGATTTTGTGAGGCAGCGAGCCAGGTTTCCGTCCTTCGCAGCTGTGTGATCAGTTCAACTGTGAAGATTAAAAATCAAGTGTTAAAAGGAGATCTTTTCTTCCAGCCCGACTGGTTTTCCATCCCAGTTCCAAATCAAAAAAGCTGAAGGGGGGCAGGGATTGCAGGGGGCGGGAGACCGCCAATGTTGATGGTTCACATCCAGCTGTTCTAACTGCTGGAAGAAAAAGGAAAATAAAAAAAAAACATCCCTGCGCCGATCACCAGGCTGCAGGCTGAAAGCACGATTGGACTGTTTTTAATAAAGGGAAAAAACGCACATCAAAAGTTTGGATGCTGTCAAACATGGACTAGATGTGCGGTGGCATGTTTTTTTTTCTCTCAGCTCTCGCTCTACCAGGATTTCTGTGTCGGCTTCAGATACTCCACGTCTGCAACAACATCTCACGAGTTTAAAAAAGAAAAAGAAAAAAAAAAGTGTTTTAAAACCAACAGCAGGTGATCTGAGCTGATCATTTCCTCTCAACGAAACTGTGAGCAAGTCTGTGGCTCCCTCCACATGAGGAGCCTTTTCAGCGACTCAGATGAATAAAACAGTCCTGCACAGGACAGAATGCTGTCGAGGACACAAAAAATAAATTACCACACCACGTCCGAACCATTATTCCACCCTGCACCCACTGAAGCGCTCCAATAATTTACTAGTATTTCCGTAGAGATGTGAAGTTTTTACTCTGGATTTTCAGAGTCTCTGAAGCTGCTGTTTGCTGCTCTTCTCCCAATCTGGGGATTTTTTCTGGTCCCTGCGGGGCCGGCTCAAACCTCATCCGGGGCCGCCGGGGGCCACAAAAGGTCAACTTGCCCCCCCCAACCACGGGCATCAGCGGGTTGCTTTTCTGGACGTCAACGTTCGGTCCTCCATCACCTCTTCTGCTCCCAGATCTCGGCCATGTTGAGGTCCAGTTGCTCCAGGCTCCGGAGCGCCTGGATGTTCTCGGTGTAGAAGGCCACGTCCACCACCACCAGCCTGCAGGCAGCGAGCAAAGCGTTCAGCTTCACATCTGTCCCCCTGTGCCATCATGTCCATGCGTTTCTATACATACACGTGTCCAACTCCGAGTTGTTTTGCCAGTGCGTTTGACAGATTTGTGCCAACAGGCGAGTGTGTTGCACGGTCAGCTTACCCGTGCTGCGGCGCTCCATCATTGACCACCCCGAGTCGCGCCAGCTGCCTTTTCAGGTGCATCTTAAAACTGGCGTTGATCCTGAGAAACAACATCTGGGAAGGGACAACATCTGTCTGTGACTTGCCGTCCACTGTGTGACAGTAGAACACATCCAGGGAAGCAGAGGGCCTCTCACCTGCGTCTGTTCCTCAGGCAGAAGCTCGTTAATGGCTTCATGCATCTTTGCCATCTGCTTGCAGACGTTCCTGAAGCAGGCCGAGGGCATGGGAGCCTTCACTTCATACTGAGGAGACACACACATACTCTCAAAACATGGAAGTGCGCAGTGACTAGCTTAAACAACTACTTTCTCCCTGTTGACATGTCAATTAATCCCCCAGAATGACTACATGAGGACACCATTCACCACAGCACATTCTCCAAACAGTTTAAGTAGCTTTTTTCCTTCAGGACCAAGAAATAAATGAGAAAAAATGTCACGAGGCCCCTTTCATAACTACATGAAACAGTCAACGCCGGTCTTACCTTTGATAAGACCTTCTCAAACAGACTGTCCATGATGGCCACCAGCTTCGCGGAGATCTCAGCTATGTGGTCGTTGTAGTCCTTGAAAGCACCGAACACCAAATGTTCAACATAAGGAATCTGACAGATACATTCGAGCATTTCTCCAAAAGTCAGTGGGCGGTTCACTGTAATATTTTAGCCAACCAGAAAGCGTCGGCAGACTCGCACACAGGCAATATGGGGGAAATCCTTTCGAGAAAGACTATGAACCATCGCGAGAGTCATGAGTGGAGTGACTGTGTCTGACTCTTTACTTATTGTTTGTCAGCGCACAGTGAAGCCTTCTTAGTCGGTATGTGCTGAACGGTAGCGGTGGATCACCTTGGTGATGTGGTCGAAGTGTCTGAGCGCGTTGTACTGCTTTGGCTGCAGTTTGGTCTCAAAATGAGCTCTGATGATGGGAATGTAGTGAACCACCAGCTGCAGGCAGCGGGAAGCTAAAGCTAGAAACACACACACACACAGGGGGCAAGTTACACAAATCCAGACAGACACATTCAACATCAACCAAACAATACAATCTCTACAGTACGACACGTGACTTCACGTGGCCGGTTTGGTTTTTACCGAGGTTTTTGGTGGTGATGGTCTTGAGTCCGACGACCTGCAGAGCTCCGGCCCCCAGAACCAGCTGGCAGCTCCGAGAGTTGAAGTGCTGCAGAAACACAACATGACATCACTAATTGGTTTGTGTTTCTGTTTTAAAGTTTGTTGATGTTTGTTTGTTTTGCTTCTGACCTTGAGGAGGTCCGACAGGCGTGTCAGCATGTCTGTGGCGATGGATGGGATGTCATTGACACACTGACAGTATTCCAGGAAAATCCGGATCAGCAGCAGAACCGTTCTGGAGGGACAGGAAATTCCGTTCATGCCTCTGACTCCCAAACACAGCTGATTTTATGTGACAATGTGACAGCAAAGATGATTTGTCATCTAAAAAAAAAATGCATGTGTAATTGTTCCCCCTGCCACAGGAACCCTACCCAACAACAGCGTATTTCTCTCCATTGACCAGCAGGTACTCTGTGGGTTTCCTGTCATCTGGACCTGCACACACACAAAAAAAAAAACCAACAAAACATTTAAGTTTAGATTAAAAATCAAAGACTTTACTTGTTTTCAGATTTGCATTATAACTATGCAGGAAAACATAAAAAATTTCAGGGTTAGGTGACACATCCCCAAGGTCATCTCTTACCTGGGGTTTTGCGCTCTGGTAGTATGATTCTGCCATCAGCGATAGTGTTGACCAGATCATGGAACTCTGCAGGAACTTCAGCTTGCTTCCAGCGCTCGTTGTCCAGGAGGAGGCTGATCCAGAAACACGAGAACAAACAGCAGCAAAATTATCCTCTATTGACTTTTAGAACACATTTTTCTCATGGATGTGTTTATAAAACACAGTTTCTGAAAAGGAAAAATACTGCAGAACAACAATTTGTTGCCAGATTGTCTATAAACAGAGTTTTTCATGACTGCAGACAACAATCTGCAATCTGTGTGTTGTAAAAATGAACACATGGACAAACTTTTGATGAGAGTTAAAGTGAATCAATACAGCTGGTCTTCCATTAAACTAGCAATCGGTTTCATCCATTCCAGATCTGAGCTGCAGGTCACCTGAGCTTGGTCTTGCGTTCTTCATGGAAGCGGTGGACAAAGCGGTTGGCCTGGCTTTGCAGCGCCCCCCTCAGGGAGATGCTCCGCCTGCCACACAGCACCTCCGTGTCCTTGGCGAAAGCCTCCACCACCTGCGACAGACACACAAACTCGGCCGAGCTGAGGCGCTCCAGGGAGCCGTCCTGTTGGGAGCAGAGACCACCGTGATGCATGACAAGGCAGGTCCCTCCACTAATAGACAAGCAAGCTCCACTACCACGTGTCCTACCTTGGCTCTGGCTGTGAGCACCTTGACACAGCGGTCATGAATGACATCTGACGCCGTGTAAAGCAGCTCCTGGATATTGTTGATCACACGTCTCAGCTCCAGGTCAGTGGGCATCATATTGTCACTCGACCTGAAATCAAATAAAGTCCAGAAGTATTCCTACTGCCACCTGATGTCACCAAAACTCAACCAAAAAAAACACGCTGTATCCTCCGACCAGCACTAATGTCCATGTGAAATTTCAAAAGGATTGCTCAAGAAATGCAGTCTGTACAGCGTTCATGAGAAAACCTCTGTGAATGTGAGATGACTGCAAATCCATAATGCAGTCCGACACTTCGTCTGGATGTACAAGCAAGATTTTATTGTGTCAGTCTTTTGTTATCACATGCAAAATATGACTGTCGAGTATCTTTGTGGCTGTCAAACGTGATCTGCAGCTCTGTACTTGATTTGAGGGGGGAAAAAAAGCAATCATCAAGTCACCTTGTAGAGTGACTTCATAAAGTAGTTTTGCGCTCAGGAAGAACCGGTTGTTCTCTGCTACATTGCCAATAAAAGATTTTGGGTCAGTTCTCAGCAAAACTACTCAAAAAACTTTAGCTTCAAAATAAGCTCCTTCAATCACAGACCCAGTCTGATATATTACACTGGTTGACACACCCACTCTCACCAACATATACAAGTAAAAGCCTTCAAAATAAAAGCACTGTTCAGTTCTCTAGGTCCACATTACAGTCAGGAACACGTCTTCCTTTTCTCTAAGACCATCTGAGGCCACCATGGAGTTTCAGAACCCCTGGTTTGGATCTAATCATAGAAATCATTAAAATAAATCAATTCAAATTGAAGAGCTACAATAGCTTGTGGTAATACGAATGTCTAAGAGCAGGTTAGGCTGTAGCTACACCGTTAGAAATGTCCCGTTAAGAGAAGCAGATGTTGCTTGAAGTGACCTACGTGTAGTTCTGTTCCTTGCTGATGATGGGTGCGTCCGTGGAGGCGGAGGCACTCGGGGTAGTGTCCACTCTAGCTTGCAGCATCCTGGATCCCCCAGCAGAGCTCTGATCCTGAGACACCTGCCCCACTACCGTCTGCTGCTGGGCTTCGCTCAGAGCATCACTGATGAACAGACCCTCATGAGTGAGGTAGGCCAACTCTGCCTCTCCCTGCAGCGGCGCCGGACCCTGGGGAGTCTCTCGACCTGGCAGCCCCGAGCTGGCTTCCTCCAGAAGGCGGCTCTTCTGGTTCGAGTCCAAGACCTCTAGCACCACGTTTCTGACCACACTTAAGGTGGCCTGGTCAGAGAAAGTGGGGATGGAAAGGCAGTTAGAAAGTCATAATTCACTTCACATAAGACGCTTGTTGAGTCTCTGGAGACATAGATACAGTTACTATTTTTTACTTCATTGTGCTCTCAAAGCCTGATGATTTCTGTGGTTTCTTCCTCTGAGGTGAAACTAAAAATAGGCCCCTTCGAGTTGAGCCACATAACACGAGTTCAGACTCACCTTAATTCGTTGCAGGAAGAGAAGGAAACTCTCAAAGATGCTATTCAGCAGGTCAAACCACTGAAGGAAGGTCATCAGACGCATCTGATCAGCTAGCCTGAACAAACACAACATGACATGAACCACCGCTTCACCTCAGACAACTTTTACATGCATTTTAACCATAAAGCAAGACTCTGATGCAGGGTGCCTGCAATTGTACAGACTTTCTTAATTCAGTCTAACCCCATGAAAGTGTGTACACTTGTGCTCGACATTATTGTGCTGTTAACGACGCCATGCTCTGCAGACTACAGGCTGAGTGGAAGCTTAATCACTCCTGATACTTACTTAGTAAAGACTTCGGTGTCAATTTCTTCAATGTGTACAACGGTTTCGGCCACACACTGCAAACACAAACTGATCATCAGCACAACGCGCTTCATTTTTGACTCGTAGTTTTTACTGAGCCGTTGTCGAGCATCTCATCCAAGAGATAAATCTGTAAATGTGTGGGTACCTGGGTAACGATGACCTTAGCAGCCAAGATCATCTCATCACTGTAAATGTCCAGAAAGTCCAGCTTCCTCTGCCGCAGCAGCCCGAACACCAGTGACTCCAGACGTTCCTAACACACACACACATCAAACACTACATATGTAATTGAACGATCCGAGAATGGCACTAACTTCACATACTGAGATGACAAGAGGATTTGTGACTGCATGCACAGCATTAGTAAGGATTACCTTCAGTCACATAGACTAAAGATTACGTGCAAACAATCAGAGCAAAAATATGTGCATGCCAAGATCACCGCAGAGCTCATCAGTGCCTCTCAGCACAGATCATGTTCAAAAGATCCCCCTCTACTTTAGTGACATGAGCATAGGACCGACATCAGGTCAGAATCCAGTCGTATAGCTAAAACTAGTCAGTAGAAGTGACAGCAGTGATCACAGGAAGGTCCCTTGACTTCCGCTGCTACATACCATTGGATTCCCCACAATGGCAGAGTGGTGGCTTGGGTCTCCTTCCATTTACAAACAACACAATAGTGCTGCCTAAAACAGCTGATTTGATAACAAGCAGAATATGCTGAGAAACTCATTGAGCACTTCAGTGGTACTCCTTGTTATTTTTGCTGGCCAACATTTAAAGTTTGTTGCTACCCGTCAAAAAAAACTGCCAATAATTTCTGAACAACTTTATTTTTAAACATGTCGTATGTTGTCTATGTTTCACAGTAGCTTTGCTGTGGGCCTATGAGGTTTGAATATGTGTGCACTCAGGTTTTATTAGAGGAGATCTTTATGTAAATAGTTCTGAATCAGGAGCAGGCAACAAGTACTGGAAACAGTGAACTAGACTCCAGTTGTCTGAAATGAGTGTGTGACGCAAAATAAGCTTTGAAAAGCTTGGTGGTGTTTCATTTAGAGTCAACAAATCTGTTGGCGAGCTCCCACCTCCAACAAATAAGTCACACTTATAAACATCAATTAAAAAAACAACAACACATTTTCATTGATTCGAATTCAAATTGAAACAAAACTCAAAGATCTTTCGAGGCTGGTGACTCCCAATCATCTGGTTCTCAGTGTACTTCAAAATAAGCACTGATGATTATTCTCAGTTTGATTTATGTCCAACATCCTGAAGGTAAAGCCCAGATTCAGCAATCAACACGATTTCATGGATTTATTGGGATTGTAATTGCTGTCAGCCATGAGTGCGTGTGCGTATGTGTCCCACCTGCGGTGTGGCAGCATTTGCTGTGTGACCCTGTGGTGAGCACAGCATTCATTAAAAACACAAGGATCAACATGAGAGTTCAGAGGTGTCTGATTCGGCAACGTTGTGGGCCTGGCAGTGAAACAAATGTGTGGGAATATCAGAATGAACCTGAAACTGATCTATCTGTGTGCTGACAATCGAAGTCATCAAAACTCCCTGTTACTAAAATTTGGGTTACTGAACCGAATTGTACAAATAACTCTTAACATAAAAAAAACAACAAGCACGGA
Organism: Malacoctenus triangulatus; assembly: GCA_032274725.1. Lineage (NCBI taxonomy): Eukaryota > Metazoa > Chordata > Actinopteri > Blenniiformes > Labrisomidae > Malacoctenus > Malacoctenus triangulatus. Next base: position 69,275 of record JAUESE010000051.1, on the reverse strand, counting down.
CCTGTGCGGTAATACAAATGACAGCCACATTCCTGCTTTCAGAAGGTGTGACATCTTCCACTGATGTTTGTTTTATAGACCTTTTATTACCTTCCCCATTTGAACACGTTGACTGGAATTCAAAAATATCACCCTTTACTTTAAACATGAGCAATTTTCTGAAGTAGTTTAGTTCCCACTTTGGACATGCTGGATTTGCAGGAGTGTGAGTGTGCGCGTGCAGGGTGTTGGGCAGTGTGTTTGCGGGCTTAGATCAGACCTTTTCGAGCACTTGTGGCTCTTCCTTCAGGCTGCGGTTGAGGTCGCTGCGGGCGTACATACTGAAGTCCTCCACCATCATCTTATCGATCAGCTTCTCCAGCTCACACAGCTGAGAGCCTAGATGTCTGAGGAAGGAAAAAAACAATATATTTACTCACTGAGCTACATGGCCAAAGGTAGCAGCTATACAAAAACAGAAAAAGGTGCTTGTTTTTGCTTTTTGTAGTGAGACTCTAATCCAAAGACTAAAGATTTCCTGTTTGGTAAAAGTTGATCAGCAACACAAGCCAGAGCGAGCGCAAACTACCTGAAGCTGTGGATTCCCTGCAGCTCCTGCTGCAGCACCTCCTTGGTGGTGGAGATGAGCTCCAGCGCTCCCACGAACTCGGACGTGGAGAGCAGCAGCTGCACAGTGGGCTGTGTCTGATGCACCGCCGCCATCAGCTTCAGCTTATTGTGCAACTTCACACAGTTGTTGCGGGTCAGGGTGGTGCGCAGCGCCTGCAGAGGTCCCTGGCACATGACCCGGTCCATGGCGGCCGTACGGCCCCGCAGGTTGGCCACGGCCCGCTGCGTCTCCTGCAGTCGGTCTTGGAGCTCGTGCTGCGAGGACATGGCGTGGAAGAAGGCCTCGGAGCGCAGGGATATCTGACGGGCAATGCTCACTTCTACGACGTCCAGGTAGTGACTCAGCTGGAAGGTGAAGAGGCACCGCAGAGTTCAAATCAGCACACGGAAAACATAAACACCATTTGCTAGGAGCCCCACACCAATATTAGGCAGTGTCTAACAAAAAAAACCTGAATACATCCACAGTGGAAGGATCAGAGTTATGTGAGTTTATTCACATCAAAGGCTGCCGTGTGTGTGTGTGTGGGAGGGGGGGTATCTGTGAGCAGTTCACCTTCTCCTGCAACAGCTTGGAGGAGGCCACGTCTCTGCTGCTCCTGCCCCCGCCACTGCTGAAGTGTGACCAGGGCAGGACGGTGTTAAAGGTGGCTGGGTCCTCCAGAGCAAAGTCAGGCTTCAAAAAGATCTGACCAAAGACATGAAGTTAGGTTGGTGCATTACACAAACTAAAGGATCGATCAAGACACTTCTGTACAACAAAACATTGAACCAAGATAATCCTTCTGGATAAGCATCATGATCCAGGCTTGACTAAACCCCGTCTGAGCACACTGGATGAGTTTGTTTCATGGATGTTGAGCCAAGCGGCTAGTTCATGTCGGCGCAACACTCTGCACTGACAAAGGCAGCCACGAGCACATCCAAAAGGTACGAAGATGCTAACTATTATAGAAAAAGTTCACCTTGTGGACATGCTAAAGGAAAGTAGAAGCTACGCGGCTGCAGGACGCTGTTACAGAAGACAGTTCTGCTTAACAATTCTAAACTACTTCCATGACTTCCCCTACCACAAGTTCGTTTTGGAATGCAACACCCACAATAAACAAGGGTTCACTGTAATGAAATAGAAGCATTACCTTGGGGACTTGTTCCAACTCAGCTCTGGATTTATCTGAAAGAAAGAACAGAACAATGCAAACCGTTTTTCCCAACATCTTCCCACGACTTAGTTATTTCATATTCCTCCAGAACTTTCTATTCATTCAACATCTGATCCTCATGTCAAAATCAGTCTGAGTATATCACAGTTGATTATATATGCCTGCAAATTGGCTTTACTGTCAAAACTTGCCACCCCCTCCCCCCCTACAAGAAAAAAACAACACTGGCATTCACTGAAGACAAAAGATTAGATCTAAAAGAGGAAGCCTGAGATGTGCTTTTCACTGGCCATTTCCTGCCCTACAGAGGGAGGGACGAAGGGAGAGTCTTGAGGGAGCCACTCAATAATTCATACCATGGTTGGTGGTGATACTGGAGACAGCGTCCACATTGTCTTTGTTGGGACAGATCGTCTTGCAGCGCTCATGGATCCTTTCCCTCTAAAAGTAAAATCACGAGAGTTAAACAGAGTTTCAGCGCCGCCAGCATCACCTCACAGCACAGAAACTCTCCGATGAGTGAAAACTCAAAGGGAGAAGCCTCTGATAGGTCACAGCTGTCAGCCACAAGGGAACAAATAAACACCACGCAAGGAGGAGGAGGAGGAAGCATCAAAGGAAGGGCTCAGTCTCGTTCATTTTAATATCCTGACACTCAGAGGAGGAAATAAAAAATTATGCTGCGATTACACGCATCCCATGACTCTTCTGAGATCTGAGACTCTGCTGGCGAAAATAGCTGCTTTCTTGTAAGACTGTAAAGGGACAAAGATGCTGCATCAATGTCTGAGAGTGAACGTACACCCTGTCAGAAGCTTTTTAGTGAGAACACCTCACAGGTGTCATTTCCTGTGACTGTCACAGGAAACCGATGGAAACCGAAACAAATGGGTTGATGTTGTTGGGGGATGCGAGATCTGATTAGTTGCCCATCATTTGACATCAGCCAGTGTTTAAACTTGCAATCCGGGTAAGATGCAGGCCTCATAACCACAAACTCCTTTTTAAGCCCTCGCACTTTGTTTTGAGCGTCTAATCTGAACATAGTAATGAACCCTCCTTTAAAAAAGTGAAGTTTTTTTTTTCATTTGAGATTGTATTGCATTAAGCTTTGATGAATAAATCAAACATCTAAAATCATCAATTCAGAAGAAGCAGAGTAGTGATATTAACACCAACAGGACACTGTTGGAGGATCACTGTTTCTAACTAAGCCTGCTATGACTAAAAGTAGCAGGGGTG
>JAUESE010000051.1:9108-21443 GCA_032274725.1 Malacoctenus triangulatus | reverse complement strand
ACACACACACACACACACACACACACACACACACACACACACACACACACACACACACACACACACACACACTAACACACACACACACACACACACGCTTAAAAATATGCAGAGGACAGACTGACCAGATTATGCATGCATTACAAAGTAACTCTAGCCATAGGTTCAGTTGCTGTAGTGATACTTTAACTCTTCAACTCCCTGCTCATCCATTCTGTGGAGACATAATATGACGCCACAGAATAGAGACACACCACAGACTTCTAAAATATAAAACAATAAGCTCAAAAATCACCAACAAATATTGTATATAACAATAAACAAAATACAAAGATAAACGAAAAGATTTTAGTATTCATTTTCTTACAGAATGTGGAAATCAAAAGGGCAATACATTTTACAGATTCAATCAAAGTAAAACTAAATGGATAAATAGAAGTGGTATGGGTGAGCAAATTCAATGTTCTCCACAATATTCAGTGACTCATAAATTTTGCCAACACGAGTAAGCATGAGGCCATATAGATATTCATATGCAAATAAACTGTTTACAAGACGAGATTCACACAATTGCAAACTGAAAAGTAAGATTTAAAATATGTACCTGTAAAAAGCCCTACGATGTGGTGCTGTGTGCTCAAAACTACACTCAGTGGAGATCCTCTCATATATTGGGGTGAAGATGGAGGTCAGGTATTTAGCTGTGATGGTAGGTTTAGGGGAAGGGGTCAGAAAATGCAGTAAATTCTTCCAAAGATAGCCACTTGCAGGCCCTGTTGGTTGTTTGGGGGTCCTGCGTGGCACAGAAAGGGTCTCTAGGGTTTCAGCAGTAGTCCTTCACTTGTAATTAGACAGAATCACTGCAGTGATTTTTGCAGGCCAATCACAGTAAAAAAAAAAAAGCCATAACAAAATAGAATAAGTTTAGATGGGTTCCTTTGCATACTACTCGTGGTAGCCAGTGTGCCACAAGTGGTGCTAGTACCCCACTTGGAGAAAGCCTGGCCTCCACACTCCCTCTCTGTGTCTTGTCTGTCTGATGATGCTGGCATGACTGCACAGAGTGAGAAAATGTCATCGGGATGAACGAGGCTGGTAAGCTCTCAGACTCTGCCTGTATTTACAGTGTCCTGTAGAGACAGCACTGTATCAGGAAAACACCTCGGTCCACACTAAACCACTGAATCCACTCACAGCATGCTTGCACACAGGCCAAGCCTGTAAGTCACACAGTCATATAACACGGACCCTGTTGTTGGTCTTTGCCGTGGATTGATGATTGTGTCGCATCTGTGTGTGTGAGCGTATGTCATGGCTTCTGGTTGTTGGGATTCTGTCTGTGCTTGCAGTATTTGTTCATTCTGGGACCGATTTCCAGAAATACTGTTTTCGGTCTTTGGTGTTGTGTTGTACATTCTCTCTTATCAGAGCAAACAGTGGAGCTGTGCATATGGAATAGTCCACTTCAAATGATAAATATCGACAAATAAAAACAGTCAGTTTAAAGAAAAAATAAAAAAGGAATTGTAACAAATTGTAGCATTTTCAAAATGCACTTTCACTAAAATACAGATTTTAAACCTGTTCTATTTGGGTCTTCTTTCCAGAATCGTTGGATCCTCTTGATAAACATTTTGTTTAGTAGTGAACTTATTAGAAAAAGCAGTTACAAGGTCTTGAAGGACATTTACACTCTAAAAGTTCCTCTGACTTTACACCACGTCACACTGACACTTTCCCAACTGCACCAACTGTGTACCTTTGCATTCAGACTTTTCATTGTATGACTTCTCACATGCTGCTGCCTTGCACACAAGCCGAAGATAAGTGAACACACAGTAGAGTTGCTGACACATTGAGCGTGAGCCCATGTTCCACACAGACACATCGTGACCCTGGATGATCCTCCTTCAGAAACACTTACTTTACTGGTGGTTGTCTGACAGAAGTGAATGAGTGTATCCAGTGATGACTGTGCGCTGCGGTCACTGCTGCTGCTGCTGCTTTCACCAGGAGAGAGAGCTGGATTCAGTGGGACGCACGTCTCTGCTGGGCTCTTTCAAAAGTGCGATGTCCTTCTGTGTGTGTGTGTGTGTGTGTGGCAGCTGGATTCACAGGCACATGTGCACTCACATTCATTCCTCAGTCTATGTACAGTGTGTCTATAAATGGTGCTGGTGTCTTGCCTGCCCACCATCTACACAAACACATACACGCACGCACGGGCACGCACGCGTGCAGACACACACACATACACACGCGCGCAATATGTATGTGGCAAAACACCACTCAACACACAGTTAACGATTTACAGTTGAGAAGAAGTCTCCTTGCTGACCATTAAGTCCAGAATGCAGTGGCTCACGAGCTCCTCTCTGAGGTAATTGGGGAGTAACACCATCTCCATTATTATTGGTTTATTGGAGCTGCAAATTTTTGGGGGATGACCTTTTAGCTTGAAATACAAGCATCAGTGTTAAACATTTTCTATGAACTAATACAAAAACTTATGTATAGCCACTGCAAGTATGGTGAAGGCTAGCTTTCAAGTGACCAAATTTCTTGCCTGTCAGCTGTTATATGTTAGAAATTATTGAATTTTAAAAGACTTTATTCTGCTTTTTGTGTGTCCCTTGTTTTTTCAGCTTCTTCTTAAATCCTATCAGTTACTGTCAGGTTTTGTACCTTGAAAAGGAAGAGGTGCTGCTGCACAGTGAATGTTCAGGAAGGACCAAAAAGGTTATAAAGTTCTTCAAACCCAACCTTTATTCAAACAGACGAGTCAACCAAACAGTCTGTAAATACATGGATGCCAAAAACATAATAAAGAACAAGCGGTGTAAACAAACGTCACAACTGCATTGTCGAAGCAAAACAACACGGTGGCCCTTTGGAACAACAGGAAATTCCACCAATAGCAACAACAATAATAATAATAATTTTAAAGATGTAAAATAAATCCCTGCTATGTGCATCTATGTGTTTCAAAACAAAAACTTTATTGCAACATACATCCTCTCAATTGTATTTCTCTATTTTCAGGCTATTGTAAAAAATGAAATAGCATGAAAGAACAAAACAGGAAAGACTTCAGATACAAATTAACTAAACTAATCCAGTGAGAGAGATCAGATAGACCATTGCTCCTTTATGTTGAATGATCATTCTTTTTTCTTAGTGGCGTTATCTACTTTTGGAAAGCTTTAATTACGGAAGTGTAAACCTATAAATATATTACGGGAAGATTTGTAATAAAAAAAACTTAAATGAAAACAATAAATAAGTTGTCATTTAAAAAAAAAAACAACACATTCGTAAAAATGCCATAAAATATTGAGAAATGTCAGGAAAATAGGGCGAGCATGTGGCTGCTGAAGGTCAGGAAGCTCCATCTGACAGGCACATGTGGCTGAGACAGCCGAGGGGACACACACAGGGGACCGGACCAGGGGCCCAACAACAGCATGGCTTCTTCTCACCTCATCACAACAAGTCCTCTCATTCATCTGTAAAGTATGATTGCAACTCATCATTCTAAATCTTCTCTCCAGGTCTGTTTTATTCCCCCTGCAGTCACAAACACTTCCCCCTCAAACATTTATAGACACTAAAACTGCATCGAGAAAAGATCCTTAAAACCCTCCAATGGCAGACTTGAGATGTCACCATGGCAACACAAAAAACATGGCTGATTGTAACATATCAAGATACAAAACTTCATGAATCTGCTGCCGATTGCCGTCGGCCTGATGCGAGTCAGATGTTGTTGATAAAAGTGTGTTATTTTCCAACAGCATCAGTCCTCCAACTGAAAACCTGCACCAGCTGCGCCCTCAAGTGTCCGGTCACAGAGGCAGAGTCTGTGTCGGGGCAAAGAAATTCAGCAGCTTTGGTGTTGTGGAGCTTGTGGGTGTTAGGTGGCAGTGCTGAGTCATCCTACAATTTACCTGTGTAGTCAGTTTTTTGTTCTAATAGTTTCCTTTTGAGGTTGTTCCAGCTTCAACTTTTGTTGAGTTATTTTCTTTTTAACTTCCTTAGTGGTTAACTGTACCATCTTGTGGTATGAAGTGGTACTACAAGACAATGACATTGTGTCAAGAAATCAAGTTACTTCTTTGCACACCTGCTGTTACTGGGCACAATACGATATATTATTGAGGCAAGCAGCATCAACAAACCTCAAGCCATTTATTAAGGTAATACCGCTTCGTACCAGAGGGTGTTGGAGTGTGTCACCTCAGTGTGAGGCTAGGTTTGGAATCATAGTGAATGAAACGGTTTTGTATGTTTTTGAACAGAGAATGTCAAGAATGCTTTTCACCATCACAAACACGACAAAGACTGAAAGATAGTGTTAAGTTAAACTTCAGTGTGAAATACATATGCTTGTGTATTTACTGAGTTTGTTTTTGGGTTGATAGTACGGATGGACAATTTAGTATCACCAATTATCCAACGAGAACATGTTTCATACGTATCATTGCGCCACATGCTGCCATACTCAGATGTTGACATCGTCAACAAAACAATGGCATCAGCTCCTAATAAAAAATTCCTAATTGGACTGCGAAAAAAGGCGGTCAGCCATCTGAAAGGAGATTGGATGCGACAAATGCCCCACTACTGCCACCTAACCCTTGAAAAACGTATTAAATCCTAAGTGCAGTGCCTTTTAACCTTTTAATTTATTAGTAGTATTTCACTTTCATGCTAACTGGCATCCTCAAAACTAAATTTACATTATTTATTAGCCTAAGTCAGCAGGTTGACATGTTGTCGTCATGTCTTTCTGTAAATAGCATAATTTGTGAACCAAATGACAGACCAAAAACTGCAGTTTTGGAGCCGAATGGTGAAGCAGTAGGTCAATGACTAGAAGTATGCAGAGTGATTAGTGTGGTTTTACAGTAGCAGCTCCACTTAGCACCTTTATGATTGAGCACACCTTCACACCGAACGGCCTTTTACTGTTCCTTCCGATTGTCTGTTGACTGAATGTTTCCCTCCTCATCCTTTACATACTTGTGCCACAGCATTAATCATCATCTTTACTCACACCTCGTTCCTCTCTGTCTGACCTGCCTCATCCTTTCACATTCCACTCTGCAGCACTCCATCGCTCACTTTTTCTCCCTCCTTTCTTTTCCCACCTGCAGCCTCCCCTCTGATTCTGCAATCACTCCCAGAAGATGTTCGTGATGTCAGAGTCCAGGCTGAAGATCCAGATCACCAGGGGTGTAGAGATCAGGACAAAGGACCAGGACACGCCCTTCACTGACTGATGCAGCTTGGTCACCAGCGAGCCAACCAAACCTGTGCGAGCCCTTGACCTCTGCTCCTCTTCCTCCTCCAGGGTCTTTGGAGTTTTAACAAGCAAAGGAAACACAGAAGCAGTTAGGATGGGATCACCTCTCTCTTTGAACGAACGTGTTGCTTGTAGGAAGGAATCACTCCCTCTGACCTGGATCTGACTTCCGGGTTCGATGTAGTTACGGGCCAGGAACTTGAGGGCCTCATCCATTAATATCACAGGGAGGGACATCTTGAGCACCACCACCCACTGCGGCCATGACAGGGGCCGGATCTGGAATATCACCTGCAGAGACATGGGTCAGTGTGGGAGGTTGCTTTGCAGGGGGTTTTCTTACACTTCCAGGGTATTTTCTGTTGAGTATCAGATACTGAGGGAAAAAAAGGAAGAATGGTGGAATTATGATAAATTATGATTTCCTAGACTGACCACAAACACATGCATGCTTACCGGCAGAGGGTCCACATACAGAATGAGGAAGTGTAAGGCCATGGACAGACAGATGGCGCCCACCAGCCAGGGATTTGACCAGGGAGGCATTTTCAGCAGGGACTGGTTTTCTGAGAGACTACACAGCAGAGGATCGAGTCATTCACGGCGTTTACAAGCACACAGTCACGCTGCATCTTTCGTCTTTTCTAATTTTCACCCAACTCCGCCTCCAAAAACGGCACAGTGTCCTTTATAATACAGGGAATATTGAACTTGTCCAGTCGACCCAATGAGAAGCATAAGAACAGATGAAAGTAGCAGATAGATTTAGCTGTTGGATGATGAATGTACTTTCCTCCTCCAACCAAAATAATCTTCTGCTCCTTGGTTGCCATGGTGTTTTTTGTTGTTGTTTTTGTTTGTTTTTAGAATTACTGTACTACTATGGACAAATCAGCTTAACATCATCCACGACAGCCTGCGTTAGAAAAAAGTGGTGCATGTATAGCATGCCGAATACAATTCAAGTCAGGTTAAGTGGATATATGCAGAAATTGTTTGACGACAATCACATTATCTGTATCAGTTGAGCTACAGATAACTTCTGGCACACTAACCTGTTTATCTGCATTTTAAAGCCCAGTTTGAGACAGACTAAGCCGTTAATGTGATATTCTCAAGCTGCATGGAAATGTACGGACCTGGACCTTATATGCATCCTTGCAGTGCAGACATGGTTTAGTTAGGAGACAGTGGCTCTGAAAGTATGGGTGGGCGCAGCCTGCACCTACCTGTTCAGAGCGTTGCACATCTCTATGGTGACCAATACAGACAAAGCCATGGTCATGGGATAGGGCGACTCAAAGACCGAGCACTGCACACCAGCAAACTCAGCATGGCCCTCGCTGCACTGCAGATAGTGGGACTGTGACGGAAGCACACACAGACAAATACATTACTAACTTGAAAGAAAAAACGACAACGCATCAGATGCCAGAAGAAGTCAGCAAGCGGGGGATGTTGAAATACCTTTCAAATGCAAGTCAAGAATATATGATGACTCAAATCTAACTGTTAAAAGGGTGAAATAAACTGTACTATCATCAGTTGTGTACTTTTAAAGCATTTCGGATGAAATCTTCAAGTTCTGTTGACTCCTTTATTCTCATGTTCAAAATGATCTTATAAGAAGAGAGCAGCTCACCAGTTGATAGAAGGAAAGTTTGGGTCCATCGTGGGCCGCCATGAACCACCAGGCAGCAGCTCCAACAGTGGCTGCTCCCACATAACCTGGAAAACATAGATAGAATCTCTTGGTGAGACGTGTGTAAAATTCAAAACAACCCTATTCGAGGTTCAATATCTCCAGCAGTTGGCCTTTGTGCAACCAGACTCGGTGTAATTGTAGGTTTGTGTCTGCGTCTCAGCCTCATGACTCACATCCAATGATGAGGTAGCGACAGAACAACCAGCTGGAGATCAGTGGCTCTTTGGGGGAGCGGGGGGGACGAGACATGATGTCCAAATCTGGAGGGTTGAAGCCCAGTGCGGTTGCTGGGAAACCGTCAGTAACCAGGTTGACCCACAGCAGCTGGACTGGGATCAGGGCTTCAGGCATGCCAAGTGCTGCTGTGAGGAAAATACTGTGGAACAGGGAAACAGATGGAACAAAACCCGTCTGAATCATCCTCCAAAGAAAAACAGCTCTGAAGGTCAGGCTCCTGCTTACCACACCACCTCCCCGATGTTGGAGGAGATGAGATATCGGATGAACTGTTTCATGTTGTTGTAAATGGCTCTGCCCTCCTCCACAGCAGCCACAATGGTGGAGAAGTTGTCGTCAGCCAAGATCATCTCGGACGCAGACTTGGCCACTGCAGTGCCGCTGCCCATGGCGATGCCGATCTCGGCCTTTTTCAGAGCGGGAGCGTCATTCACCCCGTCACCAGTCTGCAAGCAAGGCGTAATGAAAAAATGTAGAGACGATAGGAGGGAAGTCTGGTTGTCGTGTTCATGTAAAAGACTGTCCTCCTCACCATGGCGGTGATGTCGCTCAAACTCTGCAGGTATTCCACGATACGACTCTTGTGGGCCGGCTCCACTCGGGCGAAGCACCGTGCCGTGTGACAGGCCTGCCGCTGCAGGTGTGGGGGCAGCTCGTCAAACTCCCGCCCCGTCAGGCCCCCGTTGATACCGGCGCCCTCCTGCTCCTCCTCCTGCTCCGTGATGATGCCTACCCTTCTGCAGATAGACAGCGCTGTCCCTTTGTTGTCACCTGCAGGCAAAAAAACATTTTAGAGGAGTTACACTATGGAAGAAGTATCAGCTCGCTGTACTTTAAGAAGTAAATGATGGGGCAACAGAGCTGCACTCTCATCCTCAATCCACAGCGGTGAACTGAAAGTGCATTGGTGGAGGATTTGGCATCTTGTATGTTGGAAAATACCAGGAGATGAGAGTGGTACTGCTGATATACTAACAACAGGTACCAGAACTGTGCTGGTATGTACTCTGTTCATGCTGCACAGCAGCTCCTGGTATTTTTCTGTTCAAAGTTTAAATTGGTGAGTTAAATGCCTTCCTGGTGGTGCCTGACACAGAGTGCAAGACTTCTATAAGAGGCAGGGGTTCAAAATCAACATTTGAACACATACATGTGTTCTGTATGTCGACCAAAATCAACATTTTTCTCCAAAAAGTTTGGCATTATCTCGATAGTCTAAACTTTCCATGCGATTACTTTTTCATGTAGGACTCACGCTGCACTATTTGCCTCACACAAAGCACAAAGTTTAGCTGAATCTTACTTATTCTGTATTGTCCAAATGTGAGGTACCATCAGCTAATCCATACACACAACTGACAATTGTTCTGACATAAAGATGAACCTCTCAGTGACTAAGGGACCTCTTACATTATTTTATCAGGGTGACATCTTTCCATTGGTGTTTCAGGCTCTTAAGCTCTGCTTTTGGTCAAAGCAGACCTTTGGCACATTTACACATGTAAATCTTGATTTTGCACTAGGTGGAGATGTGTACTGGTGGACACACTTTTCATTTCGGCTCAGTGTACAGAGTTGTGCTTTTCATGCTCACCAGTGATCATGATGACCCGTATTCCTGCTTGCCGGCACATGCGAACTGCACTGAGCACCTCTTTCCTGGGGGGGTCCAACATACCCACACAGCCCACGAAGGTCAGGTCAGACTGAGGAAAAGAGGGGAGGCAGAGCAATGATTCCTCAGACTCCATTGCAATTCAATATTGTTCTAGCGTGAATGTATGTGAATGCAATGATGTTGAACAGCTGGAAAATCAAAGATTTTGCTGCGGCTTTGGGCAAATAATAGATGTTAGATTGATTAAAAAAAACAGCCAGTTGATGAATCCTTCAATCTCAAAGTTGAAGTTAATAGTGTTGAAAGAACATAACAACCTGTAGCTTGTACAAATGAATCCTATCGCGTCTTTCAGAAACGATGTCTGAGTGAGGACAACTGACGATGCTCACATTTTCACCCTGACCTGTGACCTACGAAACCCATGTTACCCGTGCTGATTCTACCAAGTTTGAAGTTCATACATGGAAGAATTCTGGAGATGTATAGGATATAAAGATGGACAAACTAAAGCTTTCAGTACATTTCAGCAGACAGAGAAAAGGGAGGAAACATTCTCACCTAAAAACTTCAATTTTCAAAGGTGTAAAAAAATGATAAAGCCATTCAAATAATAGGTGAAATCTTTTCAACACTTCAACTTCTTCATTGCCATTTTATTTTTTGACGAATAAACGTTTCTGTCAAAACTGTTAAATGCGAACTCCATTATCACCTCATAATCGGCAAAGGCGGCAGAGTTCTCCAGGTTGAGGCAGTGGATGTCAGGTGGTGTGTCTCTGGTCGCCATCGCGAGGCACCGAAGGGTGTCTCGACCTGACCCCCAGGCTCGCACAGTGGACAGGAGCTGTTCTCGAACTGCTGGGCTCAAAGGCACCCGGGAGGAGCTGCTGATTCGGATATAGTTACAGCGCTCCAGCACACTCTCTGGTGCTCCCTGAGGAGAGAGGACGCATGGGGAGCAGAACGTCTTAGTGTCTCAGCCAGGAGGGGGTCTGCTGTGTGTCTGGCACTGCAGCGTAACTGACCTTAACAAACATCTTGCCGCCAGCGGCAGACCTGGTCAGTTTATTGGACGAGCAGAAGACGGACATGGACTTCCTGTCTCGTGAGAACTCGAGTGTCAGCTCCTTCTTCATCAGCTGCTTAATCACCTGAAAGCGACATGAGGGTTGTGTACAGCTCATCTTCAGCACAGAGCAGCACCTTCATTTTGTCAAACAGCTCAACAGAGTCTGGAGAGAAAACAGGGCCACTGTCAGCGGCTGCTGCAGGCTGGCTTCAGTAAACAGCAGGGTGGATCGATGACTCCTCAGCATGAGCGTTTCAACGAAGTGCTCACAGCTTCTCTCTCGCTGGCATCTCACACATCTGCAACTGTCCACTTACAGAGCAGCAGGCTGTAGCTCTCTCAGCAGGGCTCAGGCCTCTCAGGTCAGTGTCAAACACATTCATTTTCTCCACCAGACAGCAGAGGGCAGTCTCCGTTGCCTCGCCAACCTTCTCAAACACACCTTTTGCCTGAAACACACACAGAGTACAAAATCTACAATTTTAAATTCAAAAAATGACACAACTTATTTCACCAAACACATGGAGAACAACTCGGTGACATGTGATCGATCTGAGCCAACAGTTCACTGAATGAGTACTTCTAACTACACCCTGTTAGAATACATGTCATACAGGTTCTCCTCTGTTTCCTCCCAGCAGACGGCACTTTGATATATTATTGATCAAAGATAAATCTCTTCTAAATTACAGATAACGTAAAAACAGGTGAGGACACAGGACCTCTCAGTAGTAGTGTTTCAGTACTTGAAACAAAAAAAACAACAAGAAAATCAAGACAAAGGAAAATTTAAGGGTATAGCAGTCATTATTTCACGTACATCTTCCTTCCATTATCAAAGTCTAATTTGTGACTGAAATTTATCTCCACTCTGGCTTTACCATGAAATGGTTCATGGAGTCCCTCTGGCAACTAGTCTGCCTTCACAACAACAGGGGAAGATGAACTAACAGAAGAAGCTGGAGCAAGAAGTGGTGAAGCTCTGAGAGCTGGGCAGAGTGCTGTGGAGGTAGGAGTGGCTCCCTGCCCAGCCATTTATTACATTCATAAAAGTAACAAATTAACAGTTTTCCTTATCTTTCAAAAACTTGCAGGATATATGTTGACCTTGACAAATGATGTGCGGTTGCTGAGTTTTAGGCCCCCTCCCCCACATTGCTTTAGGTTCTATGTTCTATCTCACTACTATAACTTTTAAAGTAATCTAAATTTGATAATAATTAAACAACTGAAAATAAAAGAGCTTATTTGATTTTCCTGTTCTTGTAAGTAAAGTGTTGTTGACTGGCCTCTTTATTTATATATATTTTCTAAAATCTTTATTTAACCAGGAAAATACCTCATTGAGATTGAAAATCACATTTGCAAGAGTGTCCTGGCCAAGATAGGCCTGAGCTACACTCAGCCACATTCCACTTTGTAAACACCACAGAACCATAAACGGTGATCCATGGCGGCGTGTTTACTGACCTCATTGTAGTCAAGTGATGAGTCATTGCAGAGCGCACAGATGGAGGCCATCTCCACCAGGCCTTCATACTGGCTGCACTTCACCAGCGAACCATCTTTATAGCTGCAAAGATGAAGGCAGAAAGGGAGGCGGGGGTGTCACTCAGCTGAATGGGCTTTGTAAGGAGATCAGAGCAGGTGAACTGCTACAAAGTGCTGCTACTCACAGTACACGGGGTGTTACAAGAGTTAAGTGTTAAAAAGGTTAAAGACACTCACACTTCCCCTTCGGGGGCATAAGTAGATCCAGTCACTGTGAACTCGCTCAGGCTGCAGCGCTCCCCTGATACGCTGTCTACTACGAACATCTACACACATGCACATACACACACAAACCAACAAATCCAGTATGTGATTAGTAAATCATGTTAGAGAGCTTATGAATGAGAATGTTAAGTCTACATTGGAGGAAATCAACCTGAAGGGTGCTTGTAAAGGTGAGCATTACCCAGGGAAGACGTGCTAGGACAGCCACACATTGATTCCTCCTTAAAAAGTCTTATTAATAAGAGAGGTCTTGTCCAACATGTGACACACAGAGCAGACATTTGATATGGATTCTCTTGGTTCCATTCCACCTTATAGAGCTGCAAGTCCATAAGATTCCAATCAGGGTGTCCAGATGAAGCGACACAAAGAACTTGAACGGCTTCTCGCACCTACTGAAGTGAATGCTGTCATCATGCCTGACCTTAAAGGTTGAATATGTAGGATTTTTATCAAAAACTATATTTCCAAAAAAAAAAAAAAAACCCTCAAAACGACGTTTAGAGGGGGGTGGAATGGACACATAGTGGTTCTTTGAAAAAAATATATTTCTCCTGAAAAAAATTATAATATAAATTTTGACGGGTTCGACAATGGCGATGTGTTTACATCTACAAGCCAA
>JAUESE010000050.1:13034-32253 GCA_032274725.1 Malacoctenus triangulatus | reverse complement strand
AATGACGAGCACGCTGCTGTACATTCGAGTTATGTTGCCCTTTGAAGGTGAGCAGGCCTTCATTTGCTCCAGAACACAGTTCTATTTATAGATCCGTCTCAAGGAGCCAACGCAGCAGGAGTGTGAGCAGGCTCCTTAGGAGTTTATAGCTGCTTCGTGGCATTCATAGCAGCAATATGGCACTATGACATGCTTCAGTATGACAATTTAAAGGATATAACTCGTTCATGACAATTATATTGACTTCTGGTTGATGTTGGGGCTGATTTAAGGTTAAGAGGCGATTGTAACCTCCTCCGATCCGGCATGTTCAGATTTCACAATTAAATATGTGGCCCACATTGCAGCGCTCCATCTCTGAGCTGCTTAAAGTGCAAGTGGGCCGGGGGGCACTGGGGGCGTTTGAGATACCAAAATGTTGGCACACTTTCACCTCAAACTGGGTTAAAAAAACCACTGAGGAAATATGAACATTCATGCACTTTTTTTTCTCTTTTTTACACGAGATCTTGATTATGTGACCTTTCACATGAATATACACGCACGCACGCACGCACGAGCGCACACACACAGACACACACACAGTAACTGAGCCTGTACTATCTTTGTATGTCCTTTACTCATGACACATTTATAATCACTGTGACACCAGATGCCCCCTTGGCCAAATACTGAACCTGGGAGCGAGCCTCTGCAGTTACGGGCTGATGTATTATTTTACATCACCATTTAGGAGACTGATCTAAAAGACAATTTGATCAATATCACAGAGTTTTGTTGCACGATGTGTGATTTATGACCCAAAATGTAACCTGAGAGTCTGCACTGGTCCGAAATGAAGCATAGGATGTCATGTGAAATTTCACTAAGTACGAGCTTCATCCAGCAGTGAGTGTGAGGCGACTGACAGGAATCCATCACTCCAGGCCTTCAGCAGCTGAGCGGCTGCTGCCACATCTGATCCCTGCGACGCTGCGATGACCCCGGGCAAGATTTTTCTCGCTGTCAGGCCTGAGTTCGAAACTGAGACCCCCCCGCACAGCGAACAGGCGGCCAACAACAACAAAACAAAGTAATGAAGGATTTCCAATAGTGTGATGCAGGCAGCTGGTAACAAGCCTTTATCGCTTTTACACCCTGTGTGATTGCAATGACTGACTCACTTCATTTGTAACATTTGGAGTGAACGCAACACTGATGCAGTACGCAGTGTTCTGCAGGTCAAACAACTGAACGTCACAATGTGGGCTGTAGACCTGAAGACAGCAGCCTTTAATCCTTTATTCTCTGCATTCTTTATAGTGTTGGACTGACAGGCGCATCACTGTAAAAAGCTGTTATCGCTCTGCCCAAACAGGAACTTTAACGAGCCAAATATAAGAAACCACGAACGAGGGGAAGATTTATATTTACATTGTTTGCTGTTGTTCTTCCCACACAGTGTGTTGACGTCTGTATTTATAACACCTTTGTTGATGGGGAAGTAGTAGATGTTCAAGTGGTTTTTCTGCCCCCTTATAATGTCAATTATGGATAAAAATCCTATTTATGGTTAAAAACTGGCAAATGGTCGCCTGTAACTTCAAATTCTTATGAGAAACTTACTGTTGCATTATAGTATCTTGCAAAGTGTTGGCAAAAATCCAGCGCTGGTTAAAAACGGCTGCTTCATTCCTCTTAAAAATGGTTAAAAATCAGATTTTCTGTCTCCAAACAGAATTTATTGTTGTGACTTTCTCACAGTGCTTCTATAATGTAAAAGCATTCAGTGTTTGTTTACTTTTCCACATCTTAAAGGTCTGCAATTAAATCCCATAATGGCCGTTTCCTTACACATGTGCAGCCTAGTAATGCAAAGTACATCCTGTGCTTTGGTGGGAGAGGTCATTTTGCAGTCACTCACACACGTACGTGCACTCACACACATGCGTATGAAGATACGGGGGCACAGGCCCCTAAACACACAAAATAGAAAGCACGTTTGGGAGCGCTGTGATGGATGAGTGACATGAAAAACATGGATGGCTGGGCTTTTTCTTACAGCAGTGAAACCGCTCTGCGCCGCTCTGCTTTTCCTCCCGCGGCCAGCAGGCCCCCTCCGACAGACGGGGCTCCAAAAATACACAAGCCAGAGTCCAGATGATTCATTAGGAGCAACTGGATTGGGGACACTGTTTTATGTAACACGAGCGGGTTGAGTTACGGACACAAACGATGATGGAGTACAAATCTGTGTCACCAAATTGCTTCGGTTGGTTCAGGACAGTTTGTGTCCATATGAAGTAGTTAGCAAAAGGACGTCTAAGGTGAGAGTTTTAAAGGTGAACGTGCGTCATTATTGAACGGCTGGGTCTGCTGTGTGTTTGCTCGCTGACAGCTGCCTAATAGAGAAGATAGTGAGCGCGGCGTGCACGTGCGTCTCGAGACCTTTCTTCGGCAGCTCCGTGCATTACGAGCCTCCCTCTGCGGGGTGGAAATTCCTCTGAACTCCACCAGGACGCCGATTTGATTTCCACTGTTTTCCTTTTCAGGGATTAGGTTACGTAAGATCTCACGTAAGCCCAATTTGTATTTAAACTAGATTCCAGCGCTGATGAAATGGATTTGAGAAGCACTCGCAAATTTATCAGAGCTGTCAAACACTGAAATGTAAACTGTCGATAGTCTTGTCATTTTTTGAATTTCTCTTATAATCTAATACATCAACTTTGTAAGTTTATTTATGATTATACTTTTAATTTACATGGAGGTCTTATTTCTGCACCCTTATTGAAACACTTGTGATTTGCAGTCTTTCTTTACAGCAGTGTCTGGAGCAGTAGGATGCTGAACACACCCCACACTGTGACACAAGTAAATAAGAAGTAGACAAATTACTACACATAAACCTCGACTATACTTACAGTACAGATACTGTTTACACAAAAACAGTCGTTTCTTTAGCTGCTCTGCAGTGATTGACGCCTTTGAGGTAAACTCTCTTCCATCCCTCAACCCTACATTCTGAAGATGAAGAATAACTTCTATGAATAGATCGGAGTGCACAACGTTCCCCAGTGTTGCTATGCGAGGCACGAATGCCCGGCACAGTTTTGTCATTGTGAGAGGAGTTCCTCGGCCAAAGGAGAGCGGCCAGCTCTTTGCTATTCACTGGACACATTCACAGAGAAGGAGCTGCGGGGCCGGAGGGACGGGGGGGGGGAGCTGGTGCGCTCCAAAGAAGAAAGGCGAGCCGGAGCACCAAGGCCGAGCGGGACGCCGACGGGGTTCATATGCATCTGAATGAGGCAGCGACACACCAGACTTGAGCCGGGATCTTTGACCCCTTCTTTTTAATTCCCGCGGACGGAGAAGAAAAGAAGATCCGCTCAGGGACGATTGATATTCAGGCCATGTCCTTCGGCTGGTGCCTTTGAGGGAGTTTTCAGGTCTGGGTGGGAGGAACAGAGCGCAAAAAAAACAAAACCAAGACGACGCAGCTGTGGCGAAGAATTACCTCTTACTTTTACAGATTCCTCACAGTTTTCTGACACTCAAAAGCATAAACAAAAGGCGCTGAAATAACTAAGATGGATGACAATCCGAACAGACCGGGCCATCACATCTTTTGCATCATGCGTTGTTAAAACTGAGTGAGAAGTGGAGCGCTGCAGGCGTCTGCTGTGCTTTCGGGGAGGTTTGACAACAGAAAGCTGGCCTTGTGTCTGTGCGCCGCACAACAATGTTATTTGAGGGGAGACTTGGCACATGTAGTGTGTGCACTGCACCCCCCCCTCATCAGTTATTTCTGGCTTCTCATCTTCCCTCTGGGTTACTGGCAAGACCGAGTCCTCTGACCTGAGGGCCGCACGTAGAGCCCCCTCAGTGGGCTTCCTTTCAGTCCTTTGTGAACCTAAACGAAGCCGAATGGCCGACTCTTTTCACGGACATTATCGCCTGAAAACACTGGAGCCTCCTCACAGGGAGAGAAAGCTAATCATGTTAAAATCACCGCAAACATCATGCAAAACAAAAAAAATGATGGTGCGAGAAAAAAAAATCTACTGACACATTTGTCTTTGCGTTCACTTTTTCATTCACAAACTCAGTGGACGTAAAGTGCAGCGTTGATTTATCTTTATTGCCTGTTTCATGTGTGCGTTCACTCTTGCTTCCCTCTCACTATCCAGCCCTCCACTTTTATTGCTAAATGACTTAATTTCCTGTCATATACCAGAATGATTGCATCGTATCTTATCTTCGGGATCTGTACTTCCTCACCAACCAGCTCCACATGTCAGCCACTCACACTTCTGCCACTACGAGGTGTTTTACCTCTGTGCCTAACTTGTATGTAAACAAGGTCGTGACTGATTGTTGCCTGCGCTGAACCAAACGACACTTTGCAAATCTGCTTTGTGCAATTGCAAACCGCTGCACGTTACATATTTAGAAGCTATGCTGAGAAAGAACATACCGTACTTCATACCGGATTTCACAACGTTTTTTTGTACTTCACCTTTTCAGAACCACAAACCACGATTCGTTCTTTCAGCATTGTGGGGTTTTTCATCTGAATTTTCCTCCGTGACTCTATTCAGGAGCTTAAACGTTCTCGTTTTGGGGGATTTTATCAAGGCAACAGAGGTCAAGTCACACAAGTGTTTCAGTTCAAACAGTATTTACTGAGGACTTTGTCTCCACACATTTGTAGAACAAATGCAACGCCGGGACTGGTGCTGCGTTTTCTCCCGTGTCCGACCTTCTCTCTGAATCTGTCGGCCCCGAGCGTCTTGACTTGATTGAAGGTGACTCCTGTCAGAAACATACACGAGGTGGAGCTTCAGTGGCGCTCGTGAGATTCGCTTCGGTGCATCCGGAGGGACTAAAGAGTCGCTTGGACCAATTCTGAAAGGGTGATTGGAAAGTCTGGCTCGAGAATAAGAGCAGGTCTTCCTCAGTCCTCAAGGTTCGGTGGTTCAGTCCCACAGTTCACCCTGCACATGTGCCCGACCTCATCAGGTCATTAACGCGTCGGTGTTAGAGTTTTTCTTGAGGCTTTGTAGTAATGCTGCTGTTCTCTACATTCAGATCAAATCTGCCCTTTAAGTTCTGTTCTTTAAGGACGATATTGGAGTGACCTTTAGTGAGAGTGAGATCCTCTGCAGCTCCACCGCTCACAATCGCTCTCATTGTTCCTACATTTTGAGAAATGTTCAGCAGCGAAGGAGCGCCGTAATGAAGCCGAGCCGCAGCTAAGCCTCAGGTGAAAATCACCTCTGAATTAAGGCAATCAAAGCTGCTTTAATTATTGATAAATGCAGACCTTTGTTCATTCATAATAATCTCGGGGAAATGCTGGTGGTGTGAGTAGACGAGGAAAGCAGGCGGCTGTAATCTGTGTAAACCTGGAAACAGAGTTTTGTTGTGACTGAAAATATTAGCTTGTCAAACATTCATATAGCTTGTTCAGGGTAGAAACGAGTTCTCCCTTATTTTTATCCAGCGCACATTTTGTTTACGTCCCTTTACTGAGGCGCCGAAGGAGATGATGCATGGGAGCATTTCTGCACAAAATAAGACCTTTTGAACCCAAATATTTGAACCAAAGCGAGCAACAGGAATCAAAGCTGCAACATATTTGAAGTTTGTTGTGTTTTGTGACCGATTTCTGCATCCATAGCATTAAAACTTTCGAGCAATTTGTACATTCTTAGTCGTGATAACTTAACTTAGAGAAAAATATCAATTTTATTGTAATATAAATCTACGTCAAAAATTCAAATATGTACTCTTATATTCTGTTTTTTCATTCATTTTTTGGCAGACATCTTGCAATATTTTGGCAAACTAACATTAAATTGTTTGGAATATTTTTGTATTTTTTTAATATACCATAAAAATATTAAAAATTTTGAAGGAAACTTCAAGTGTCATCTTTTCACCTGTCTCTACATCCCATAAACTCTGGTGCACAAACACAACATTCACGTGACTGTCCCTGACTGCCTCTATCTCTCGGAGACAAACCTGCTCACGCTGCCTTACACAACACATTAGTTCATCAGTTTGCGCTGAGATGTGGGTTCCAGGCAGACTGTGTCTGGTTGCATAAGGACGCCTGACGATGGACCCCCCCCGCCCCTCGCGCTCGCCCCCGGAGCTCACTGGGGAGGAAGTGCGATGGCAATCATCTGGCCTGTTCCTCTGTCTGTTTTTACTTCAAATGACGGAGGCATTTTTGTTTGCTTTGCCAACACGGAGATGCAGTCCGTATCTGGCTCGTTGAGCTGGGCAGATAAGGTGGGCTGTTGTGGGGACAGCACGAGCGCAGGTCAGACAAATGTCACGCAGAGACACCCACTGCTGCTCTTGCTCACGAATAAAAGACATGATGCTAAATATGTGCTCAGCAGAGCTGGAGCCCGAGCTGTTGATGCTGACGGGAGCCCCCGAGCAGTGGACGTGTCAAAAGAATTTGCTCTGAATTCAGGTCAACAGGCTCGTACGGCTCGCTCTGAGGGGCTGCATCCAGCTTAGAGCGCGGCGATGGAAAACCGCCACCCGAGCCCGGCCAGCTTCCTCATGCCACAGCAAAAATAATTAACCACAATCAGTGTTATCTGCACAGGGATCAGAGACCATCAAAGCAGCAGCAGCAAGCAGAGGGGAAGCGGACAGTTGCGCTGTTGCATAATTTCTGGTGCTGCTCCCATTTCCAGCATCCTTTTTTCTTTGGTTCATCTCAGTGAGCTTTCTTCCAGGAACACTTCACTTCAAGTATGAGCATCTTGCAGTACAATATACACAGTCAGATTTAACCAATGAAGGGGTAACATGTTTTTTTTATAGTATTTTGGGGAATGAAACACAACAATTCTTGTCTTTTAAAGCTCGGAGAGGTAATTTTCAGAGTGAATATTTGGAAGTCAATAGTTTATGTCTGAGTTGCTAATGGAACACCTGCTCATGAGAGGTGAAGCTCGTCTTTGAGAAGTATCCACGAATTCTTCGTGAGTGATCTCTGTTTTTTTTCTCTCCTGACCCTCCGCTCTTTCTCTCCTTCACACAAACACACACATGCAGGCGCGCTTACATCAACATCCTGCTGATTCGCAGACCGGACCCCCCCGAGGTCCTCCCCGTGTCGTGCTATTTGTCGGATTTACAAACGGAGCTGTCGGTTTGCGTTGCGCTGCTCGGGCCCGCCGGCCGGCTGCTGTGGCGGATGACTTCAGCTGCGTTCAGCTTTTGCTACACTGCACAGACGTGCTGCACAATCCCTTGTGCTGAGATTTACAACCGGGACAAGGCTCATTTCTCTGAGCTGTGGAGCAGCAAAACATTCGCTTTTTCACTGTGCAGAATGAAGACATTGATTGAGTTGAAACACAAACCGGTGTCACGCTTTTGCCGAGACAGTTTTAAGAAGCTGCGGAAACAAACTTGGGCGATATCATTTAAATTTTTGGCCTGTATAATTGTCATTATAAATCAAGTGTAAAGAAAAAGTGAATCAGAGGTACAGTTGCCATGGTAATGCTAAACGACCAATTTGAATGCAAAAAAGTGCCTAATAGTTCACTGCCTAAGTGATCCCGTCTTGGTTCCAGTCGATCTCATTGCTCGTTTTCCCCGCTCAGTCCCCTCTTAAATGAACATACAGTGTGTTATCACACTAACTGTATGTTATCAGAGAACTAACACATGGTGCCAGAAGTCTGGAGGGGACAAAAGACAGCCGCGCCCCTCCGCAGTATCAGATAGGATGCGCTCGTTTTCTGCATGTACACAACATTGACAACGCGCCAATAAATGGTGATTTACAGATTTTGGCGTGCGAATGGACTGAAGGCTGTTGAAGTTTCACCTGCTTGCAATAAGCTTCTTTTATTGCTGTTAACAAGGACGAACTGGTGAAACATTAACAGCAACAGAAGCAAGGAGTTTTCTGTTGGTCATGTATAGGAAAATAATGATGTGCCTTTATGGTTTATAAGCCAATTGGATGTGATAGTTTATCTGAATTTATGGATATAAAGATAAATATAATCAAAAACATCCTTTTCGGACACATTACCTGTCTTCATTTGTAAATGCCTTCCCTCCTTTTATTCAGCACTTCCTAAAATGACTGAATAAATAATCATATATTCCCACACTGTGAAAGCTGCACTGGGTGAACACTGACTGCAGAGAGCGACTTTGACCTTAGTCCTGCCATCTCTGCTGTCATCTGTCTGAATGTCCTCAAACAAGAGATGCATCTGTTTTCGTGACGTCTTCTTTGTGAAACCCGCTGTGCCCACATCCTAAAGACCAAAGGTTCAACTTCCTCAACGGCCCGAGTGTGTGTGTGAGAAACAGTCACAGTGTGCCTGCACTCCGGTTTCTGTCTGCAGATATGGTGCAGCAGTGATGAGCAAAACGCTGATCAGGGAGATGTGGAAGGTACATGAGATGGTGCCAATGATTGGTTTCCTTCAGAGGTGTGACTGAAGCTAATGCAGCGAGTGACACAAGAACTAGAGGGTCCAGGATTCATGTCTGGTGGGAGGGAGAGTTTGCATGTTCCGTGTGTGTGTGTCCAAAACTCTGCTTTCCTCCTACAAAAACATGCATATGAGACTAAACAGCCCGCAGGAGTGAATTTGTGTGTGTGATTGTGTCTGTGTTCGTCCTGTGATAGAATCGACTCATAAGTTCACTCCAGACTTATCAAATCTTTCCACTTGTTCTTGAGCTCCAGATGAACTCCTGTCAGCAGCTCGTTTTCACTCCGCCGTGCCGGCGTGTCTCCCGGGGACGGTCAGATCTCGCCAGTTCAATTCAACTTTGAGGTTTCAAACATGTTATCTAACGTTACATGTTCCTCGTGTGTCGGCTACGTGTGGGTCACCTGTCACGGGGCCTCCAGAATCTTCGCCATCTCCTGCCTGTCTGACAGATGATGAGGGTCGCCGCTGTCGCACTTTATCACCTCATCACCCCACGTTGCTGCAGATACTCCCCTGCCTTCAGAGGCTCTCATTGAAGCTATTTAGGCTATGCTGGACTATCAAAGGCCGTGATCTTTCTATACGTCGCTGTTCACACAGCAGGAATTTCCTTCCCTGTGTACGTGGCGCCAGACAAGTGCTGCTTTGAAATGGGGAGGTTTTCCTTACAACCAGCAAGTGTTGTTTCTGACCAAGTGGTGACAGACGGTTCTGAGGCTTCCTTGGTTGTCTTTATTGTTTGGAGTCTTCATGGAGAACAATACACAATGTTTTCACCACTGGTTGTGTTTATGGAAGCACGCTTTTGTTGCGTACACGTGAAAGAGCCAATCAGAGGTCGGCGGATGAATGAATCACTGCGATTACAGCAGGATTCAACAGAGGCTCGACTCAAACGTTTTACTGACCCTTAAGAAAACAACTTGGAAACTTTGAGCCTTTACTGAAAGTTCAAAGCCACAATGAGATTTTTATTTGACACACTTTTTATGTCCTCACACTTTGTGATTCTTGATTACTGAAATACCAAACTACTCATGTTCTTCAAAATAAAATTCTTTTCGTTTAGAAGCAACAAACTGGGTTTCAGTTGAAGGTATGAAAGTGATCAAAGTCTGGAGTGATTTTATAGCTTTTTATTGTCTTTATTGCTTGTGTTACATAACTTCTTCAATTCATTATTAACTTATTACACTGAACGTTGCAAGTCGCACTCTGGCTGCAGTACTGAAACAAACCAGAGGCCACGCCCACTACAAGCCGACAGTGCTGCGGGGAGTCGGTGACTCGGTTGGTCGAGCTGATCGTCCTCCAACTCAAGGGTGAGAGGTTTGATCCTTTATCTCACCTGCCTGCATGACATCGTGTCCTTTGGCAGAACACCGAATCCCAAGCTGCATGGCAGCCGTCACTGTTTGTGTGAATTCTTGTGTGAGTGAATGGGTGAATTCGAATGATCATGCAAACCACCCTCAGACTGTTCAAGCAGCATTATGCACTTTATCAGTTAAGTCCATTCGCCGTCTAATTCACCTGTTACAAATAATCCACTGGAACTTCTTCAAAGTGAGAGATCGCCAAACAAATAAATCACATTTCGGGCGCCTTTGTTTCACACAAACAGCTGAGCAGCAAATGTTGCCGCCTCGC
The DNA here is from genome assembly GCA_032274725.1 of Malacoctenus triangulatus. Lineage (NCBI taxonomy): Eukaryota > Metazoa > Chordata > Actinopteri > Blenniiformes > Labrisomidae > Malacoctenus > Malacoctenus triangulatus. Next base: position 22,126 of record JAUESE010000050.1, on the reverse strand, counting down.
TGCGGCACTTGTCTTCCCTGGCCAGCTCCAGCTGACAGGTAGTAATGTGAGAGACATGACCTCCAGTGGCTCGGCAGGAAACCCTACTCCCATGGGTAACGCTAGCCAGCGAGGGAGCACGGGAGCATGAAGAGGAATCCGGCCCGAGTCTGGATTAATTCGACTGCGGACAGGAGCCATGAAAGGCAGAAATCCGTGGATAACAGCGGAGAAGGAGATGAAGGGAACTATTTCTTTTTTTTCTTTGTTTTTAGTGTGAAGGATCAGGAAACCAAAAAAAAAGACAAAGAAAAGGAAAGGACGAGAAACTGAATGAGTTACTGTTGGTAACCGTTCAGGCGAAACATCTCCACCTCCAGAGGTTTTGCCTTCGTGCATTTGTGAGAAAAAGGGAAGCGGACAAAGAAGGCAAGTCAAGGAAAAGAAGGGAGCAGTGGACAAAAGAGAAACGCCTGGACCGGTGCAGGTCTGGCACACTCTCAATGAGCGAAAAAAACAGCGGTCCGATAGCTTCGTTCAATGGACTCATTTTTATCAGTCTGGCCAGCAGAACAGGAGCAGGAGGTTCTGTGTAGTGACCTAGATACAGTTATTCCCGCGCTGTGCGAGGCGTGAGGGGCGGCTCGGAGAGGTGGCACACCCCTCCGCTATCATCACCCCCCCCTACTCTCCGTTATCTGGGGAAAATACCAACATGTTTGTCAGCAGATATCAGGGGCCCGAGGGCCAAAAACAGAACATAATCAATACAGCATGTTCTGCGCGCCAAAGGCTTAAAGGCGCGGGCGGCAAAGAGGGAGACCCCTGATCTCACCGAAGGGATTTTCTCCAATGGAGTTGATGGAGTTCACTTTAAGAGTGTCATAATTTCATACAGAAGATCCCTGCATGCTGAGAGAACCAAGTGAAGCTGCAGATCACTGCAAGTTTATCAAAAGGACAGAAACGTCCTTTGACCAATTGACTCCATAAAGAAACAGTTCGATTATTGTGATAATTAGCTTGTTGGAAACAGTGTTGGTTACAAAAGAATGAACAGGCAGCTTGGAGATTAGGGATTTGTGATAGAGTGCTGATGACAAGAAGCTCACATGGCGCACACGCAGCTATCTCTTCCCACCGGGACAGCTGTGATTAGTTAACAATACCGGAGCAGATGTTGGACATAGTGTGAAGGTGCGTGTGGACACTGGTCTGCAGTCAGCATGCGGTGTAATCACTCCAGATATTCTGGTCCAGCAGGAGCATGACCCTGCGTCCAAAAGGGATTATCCCATGATCTCATTAAAGTTAGAGCCACTGGGTGAAGACTTGCTGATCATATTTTAGCATCAAACCGATGAGTTGAGGGAGAAAAGAACTGCTTTTAAATTTATTCAGCTCAACTGCGTTTCTAAAGGTCTGGTCATATTTGCACTGACGCAAGAGCGTTTGTGCAACACTCTTTCACCAGCTCGTGTAAATCATATCTAACAGTCCAGCGGACTAGTTTGGAGTCAAAACAGCGAGAGAAAAGAAGCAGAGACCACAGTGTGAGGCTAGAACTTCGCTGTTTCCTACATTTATTCATTTATTTCTATGAGAAACTAAATAGAGGCGACCCTCGTTGTGAATATTTGCATTTTTACTCTGTTTATTGTCTCAGAGCATGTGTTCTGGTTCCCAGCACCATCTCAGTTCACCCTGTTGATATTGAAAGCAAACGTCTCGTGTCCTCAAAGTGTCCTGTGCAGTAATAAAAAGAGACGTGGAATGACTTTGAGACCACTTCATCTATTTTGATGACCTTGAACCATGAATATATTGATTTTCCAGCATTATTAAAAACTATGTTTTTTTTTCCAGATTATGTTACGCTCCCTCCTCTCACACCTGCTCTCCCCTGAGTCGTCAGCATCACACATTAGGTCATTGTTTGGTTATTGGACTGTGCACATCTGGGAAATTAAGCGAACACAAGCGTGCGCTGCATACAAAGGACTACTCACTGCGACGTGTGCTTGTAATCGATTCATCTCATTCATTTTCAGCCAGGTTAATAAATGTTTTGATGTTTACTTCCTGATCGAACGTAATAATCGAGTGAAATTAATCACACTTCTGTTGCTACAAACAGGCGAGACATGCGAGTGAAATGCACATCTTGAAGCGGCTGTTTACATGAAGTTGAGTGGCAGGAAATTACAGAGGAAATTTGCTATCAGAGTGTTTACATGGAGCCATTCTTACTCGCAGTTTGAGAAATGCTCAGCGCTAACTGGAGGGCTTCCTGAGGGCTATCTTTGAACTGATGGCGTCCAGATTCCTCGTGGGGGGGGGGGGGGGGGGGGGGGTTGGTGACGAGTGATGTGCAATGAATGTGTTATTCAAAGTGTATTTGTTACCTTATCACTGGGAGTATGTTGTTGATAGTAAGAGCAGCAGAAAGCAGGAAAAAACAGGTATTTCAGAGAGAGGCAGGCAAAAAATCCCATAGAGAGTAGAATACTTATAAAATTACACTGCTACCTTAATGATGGATCATCATTAAGGGCCTCTTAGGACACTCATACTGGTTCTGGCTGAATTAGGTCGAGATACACTGAGTTTCTTCCGCAGATTTATGCATCCTCCTTTCGTTGGAAGCCTGACGAATCACCGTGCCGGTTCCACAGAAGTGCCTCGTCAGATCTGCTGACTGCACTGCAGGAGTGTGTCTGCAGACGCCCTTCCACTCAGGCTCTCCCCGCCTCGCTCGTCCGCTCCACCCTGATTATGGATGAGTGCGGAGTTCCTGTCTCCTTGGTATATGTCATCCGCCCGCCACGCTTGATTATGCAACAAGCTGCACCACTGGCCAGAGGCCTGAGGGAAGGTGGGGGGGGGTGTGTGTGTGTGATGTGTGACATGCCGACCGTGGTGTGCGTCCAATCTGGTATGCGCCGACCCCAAAGAGCTGACCCTGATTTGTGTGACCTTACTTCACACGTTCAATAAAATCCATCGAAACGACGATGCGTTCACATCACGTCAGACGCACATTATGAAAATGATGTTTCTGATCTGGACTCATCCATGTCGCCGCCTCGTCGCATGCGTGCGTGTCGCTGAGGTTCAGAAAGTCTTTTGCTGAAGGAAGCCAAACATGCTAATATGGTTGGCCACATCTGTACTACATGATGGCACCCTGCAGGACCTTTTTCCCCTCACCCAGCTGTCACAACATGAGTGGGATGAGAAGACACAAAGTGGCTCGGAGAGAGGTAACAGGGGGAGTTGGAGGCTCTACGTGAACAGCAACAGAGGATGGACGATCACTGTTGTTTAAGTTAGTCACTGAAAGAGTCAAGCTTTGTAATTTTTTTTTTGTTTTTTTTTGGTTTCTCCACCCTTTTCAAAACAGTGACATTTGTTAAAGGAACCCCTGCAGTCTGTCCAGCAGTTTCGGCACGACATTTATTGGTCTGAACAGCAGAGCTGCCAGAGGAAACAGGCCATTTTTAACATAGTTTTTCAAAGGTTGCTTCTATTTTGGCAGGGTGGAACCAAGCATAGACACAGAGATGAAAGAAAATCAATGAACAGGTAAGAAAACAGTGGCTAAGCAAGGGATGAAGTCATAACGAAGGTGAGACACAAGAGGAGCATGAGGAAATTTTCTCGAAGATGACTTATCTCAAAGATAAGATACTTCAAATGTCTGGCAGGATAAATACGGACCATTGCCCTCCCTTTCATTCATTTGTTTTCCTGCTGCCAACAGACTGTCTGACCTTGGAATAACTGGACACAAAATGACTGACTGAGGCTCCAACACTGACCACACGAGGCCTTCAAGCAACTGTTCCATTCGAGATTGGATGAAAGATTTTTCTCTGTTATTATACAATTTGTCATTGATTCTGCCTGAGTCAGACAGACAGACACTACTACTGTCAATAGCTCTTTGTAGTATTGACACTTTGGAGGACACATAGTGTAAAAGGACGACTGAGGACACCATTGATTGACTGGTGTTCTGTGCTCTGACTGCTAGCAGCAACTTTTTCTAGTCGTAACAAGTAACAAATAGTTTCCCCAACAGAGCTCGCCGTGTACCTCACTTCCAGTCTGTAGCTAGTTGCTCTCTGAAATGTGTGCAAATAAAAACAGGAAGTTTGATAAGATCTCAGCGACTCTCTGAATACACTGACCGCAATTTTTCAGAAGAATTTTGAGGCTTGACGTATTTGAAGAAGTGAAAATATTTATCGCATACACTTATCATGTGTTGGAATCTCATAAGCCTTTAACACTGTCATTCCAAATGTACACACATTTGAAGTACAAAGAGGTAATTTGATGATCCACCCTGGTTAAAAATGTGTCAATAATTTGTCTCAACACATAGCAGTAGCAGCTCACAGACACACAAACACAAAACTGCAAATTAGGTTTGTAAATGCGGAAATGTGCCGAACGTCAAAGCAAACCAGGAACTTAGTGGGAAGTTGCTACATTCAGTTGTCGGCGAGCAGATTAGTTTTGGCGTTTAATTTGGGATTGTGCAACTCTGATCCCGGTTTGGATGTCGGGTGGAAACGGAGTCACTAAAGGGATTTACGAGGACAGCTGACCGTCTGCATGCCAAAAAAGACTTAACTCTCACAGACTTACATAATATGTAGATCGGGATGTTTAATGACGTGTTAGCGACGCGATTACTATAGCTCCCTGGATCGGAAGCAAAACGAGAGTAAACAGAGACACAAAAACAGAGGGCACGTTAGTCATAAAATATATTTATTTGACTAGTAAAACGTCCACTTCCAAAACAGAATGACAACACAAACTCCTGGGACGGCCCTAAAAATGATTGGCATAAGGCGATTTTGTTCCTTGTTTTTAATACTTATTACAATCTCTCTGGAAGTACATCTCTTTTGTCAAACCTCTGTCACATTGCTGAAATACAAACAGGGCCTCACTCCTCCTATCCAGAGTCTGACACCGGGGTGACTCCTCGGTCGTGTTTGTTGGCAGCGTCTTTTCTCTCGTTGGCTTCCTTGGCGGGTTCGTTTCTTCCTTGGCTTTGTGCGGTTGCCGGCGTGGCATCACCCGCAATACGACTGTGCGTGTTAAGCTTTAGCACTGGACATACTGATTCGTCAAAACAACACAAGAAGGTTTGTTTTTGGTTTGTTTTTTTTGAAACTTCACAATTCAGTTTGAGAACGGAAGAACATTTCTCTCTATTGCTATGTTATTGGGGGCATCAAGACAAGCAACAGCTTTTGGTTCTAAAACAAGAAGGAATCATTTTGCATAAGCTGTCGGGCTGAAAAAAATGGATTTTAACCCTTTGTAACAATAAGTAACAACACAATTTGGGATGACAAACACATGAGCTGCAAAACCTGGGAAATAAGTCACTATCATGGCGTTCACTAACAAGCAGTATTAGCAGTGTGTGCTCATGCCCCGTCGTTGATTTACGCTGTTGTACAATTCAAATCAATAAGCAGGTCAGTGCCTATAGGCATCATGTCTGCATGAGACTGTGCGTGCGGTGTTGTTTGTGTATGTGTGTGTGTGTGTGTGTGTGTGTGTGTGTGTGTGTGTGTGTGTGTGTGCCAGAGGGGGATTTTCTGAGTCAATCGGTTGTGATGGAGGCGGCTGCAGCGTTTCATTAAGCTGCTGTGATGTAGAGGCTGGCAGTCGGTCAGAGATTACAGACAGACTGGCAGCAGGAGAGGCCTGCGTGTGTGTGTGTGAGCGTGTGTGTGCGTGAGCATGTGTGTGTGTGTGTGTGTGTGTGTGTGTAGGCCTCCTCTTTGCACCTTCCCCTCCACACAGATGGTGATATTTTTCACCTCCCCCTGCCTGCTGCAGCTAGCTTGTGCTAACTGCCCTCCTCCTCCTCCTAGCACCATTCTGAAGATATTTCATATTTCACTCCTTGCCATGTCTGCCAGGCGACGACACGCCATGATGTCACTACGTCTCTACAGAACAAACACCGGCTGCAGGATGTTGGTAAACGTATCACTGCCACCGTGACGTGTTTGTCCTTTACAATGAATTAAAACAGGTTTTTCTTCGCTGGCTTGTTACACATACAACAAAAAAGTGATCCAAATCCTGCGGTATCTCCTGCCACAGGAAATAGATTTTTTTTTAACAAAAAAAAAATTGGATGGTAAGAGATATGTGTGCTTTGCGGCTCAGTGCAATAGAGGTAATTCTGGGTGTTTCACTAAAGGGAGGGGGGGAAGGGAGGGAGAGGGCAACAGGGCAGAAAGGGCCAAAGAGGGGGAAGGGTGATTACTGGAAGGAAGCACGGACGGCGCGACCCTTGAGCGGCTGCGGAGGGCGGTAGTTGTCCACCATGCAGCATTCGGGCTCGCCGTCGGCGGAGAAGAGCAGGCTGCGGAATTTGGCCATCTGTGGAAAGAGGGAAGATAAATGTAGCAACTGTCGCTCCCGTTCACCTCCTGTGACTGTCATTCAGGACGCAACACGAGGCCCCCGACTGACTCTGTGACTTGTTGTTTCATCGATTTACGGATCTTCGAAAGGACCAACTGGGGAACGTGTGATGGGAGAGGTCACATTCGAGGTTCCCTCAAAGAGGAACGCCAGACGATTTAATTAGTATTGTGGTAACAATCAAATGCACGAGTTGATGCTACAAAAATGCAGTTATTGGGAAGCTGCATTTTCTAAACCTGAGACCAGACCCTTCTGTTTTTCTTTTTTGTTTTTAGTGAAAAGTGGGTGTGTCCAACAGGGTTTATCTTCACTCTAATTTCTTGGTAAAATCAGAAATCCACCCTAGATTGTGTCAGACGATTCCTGTGACTCATTTTCTTTCTATCGAATTAGTCGAGAGCGTTGCCTCACACTGTCCCTTTAAAACCAGGCAGGACTGAAACAACTCAGTATCAGGTGACACTGTCTGAGGATTTGTCATTAACTCTGACTAATGAGTCCGTTTGTGGCAATTACTCGGCCGCTGCCTCATAATGTACACAGTGAGTTTGTTGTCATGGACGAAAATCTTTCTTTTTTTCTAATCGGAGTCGTGGGTGTATCCTCTTACAAATGTCTGATAAACAAGCGCAAAGTAATTGCTTTTCACTCATTATCTGCACCGCTGGCCCTATATGGCACCAAGTCTAAAGGTTATGTCCACATGTCTCACATGTTTACCCGTGAGCTCCCTGCACCGCAGCCATGAAATAAACATTTGCCCAGGCAGTGTTAATTTTCACATGACCCGAAGACTCCAGCCACAAGCTTTGACAGCCGGCTATCAGTTTTAGATTAATGGCTCGTTTGGAAGGTAAATATCCATTTCAGCTGGAGAAGTGGCCCTAAACGTGGGTGCAAACATAAATACAGGAGGACTCCGTGCTTACGCAAAGGTCTGCCTGCGATCGCTCAGTCCCAGCAGCGACGTGTTTTCACCTTCAGAATGTGGTACGTGTGTGGGATGCATATTTCCTGTTGACTCCCAACACTGGGAAACTCTTCAGTGACTCAACCAGAGTCTGTGAACTCCTGTGTGGCCTCTTTCTCTTCCACTGTATTTTCTTTTGCGTTTTGATAGAGGAATAAGCTGCAGTATTGTGTTTCCTCCCACCACAGTAGGTTTCTTCTTCTCGCTTCAGCCTTACCGTTAATCTGAACAATTAAGCCCTTGATTGAGATAGACGTAATCGAGAGGATTTGCAGGCGAGGGCTATTCTAGACGGCGGGCACTCAGCCAGTCTCCCCACCGCGGCTCAATGGCCGGGTCTGTTTTCGCGGGCGTACCTGCTCAGGGCTGACGCTGATTGGCTCCTTGCAGACGATCCAGGTGACGCTCTCCAGCAGAGGGGGCGTGGTCAGGGAGCCGTCATAAGTCCAGTAGTCCAGGCAGCCCGGGAGTAAAGTTGTGGGGTCGAAACCAGCAAAAGTGGTCTGTTTGCCCTGAGAATGAGTCAGAGGAGCGACAGGTCAGATGAGTAAATTTGTCTTAAAGGGGAAGTGATCTGTGGTGATTATCTGGGCGAGACGTACTTTGGCCTTGATGGAATTGAACATGTCAAGAACCTTCTGGAGATTTGCGTTGCTGTCTCCAATCTGGAAAGCAGATTTACAAATTACAGCACCATTCATGACAAAAAAAAAACAAAAACGTTTTTTGGATGCGAGACTGGATGAAAGCTGCAGTTCCTGTCGCTCACCTTCAGGAAAACGCCAACGACGGCGAGCCCATCAGGCTTGCTGGCTGCTTCCCCAAAGCTGGGATATTTGGTGTTCCAGTGCACGAGATGAAGCTGGAAACAAATATCATGCATTTCAGTGACACACATCCAGTGACGCACACCCACAATCATGGAAAGACAAGCTGTAGCACCAAAATAAACTTGGGAACTTTACTGTTTGAGACGCAAAACCAAAAAAAATAAACCTTTCAGACAGAGCGCAGTACATAAACTCAGTTGGTTGTTTTGTATGTTGGCAAAGAAAATGGGAAAATAAGCCTCCGAGTTCTTTGTTTGACTCGTAGAAAAACAAACGGCATCTGCAATTTTGGGCAAACTCAAACAATGAGACGTCTTTGGGTTTTTTCTGGCTTAGAAACATGAACAATTTGTCAACCGATGCCCTGCTTTGCCTTTCGGCCTCCATCCGAGCAGCCTTCTTACCTCAGCAGGATATTTGGTCCCGGCCACCGTGTGCTCGGAGCCCTTGTCATCGGAAGCCCCCCAGTGGAAATGGAACTGCTTGAGCCTGTAGGTCCCTGCGATCGGTCCATCTTTCAGAGCTGCAGAAAACAGGAGGGAGACACCGGAACGTGAATGGCTGAGTACGTCATTCCACGCCGAACGTGACTGAAGGAGGTCATGGTGAGGCTGCGACTTTTAGGATAGAACTACTACAAGCTGTAAAACACAGATAATACACACTGTCATCGTGGTACACCTACGACAAACCTCCTTCCAATGTTACATAATGTGTCTATTTAAAGTTGTTGATATGGAAGCAGACAGTCTTGTATATTGATCTATTCCACACACACACACACACACACACACACACACACACACACACACACACACACACACACACACACACACACACAC
>JAUESE010000048.1:16417451-16428525 GCA_032274725.1 Malacoctenus triangulatus | reverse complement strand
TATTGGGATAAAATTAATTCCCGTTTTGCAAGAATGAAAGCTCAAAGAAAAACTGGTGACAGTTTGTACCTTCAGAAAATGTTTTTGTTTCTGTTTTGCATTTGCTGTTTTATGTCACCGTTTTGAATAGTCATAAAATGAAGTTTTAGTGATATAGAAGAGTGATTAGAAGTTATGTCTGATAGTTTCTGATTGATTTTATTTGCCGTGAGCATCGTGCCTGAAACAGACTTTTAACCAGTGTCTGGTTGCTCGTTGCCTGCTTGCATGTGTGACACTGTCACCCTGTGGTACCACGGGAGAGCTGCAGGGACGTGTCACTGATCATCACCACCGTGTTACACACGTTTTTTTACGTCAACCATCTCTACATCAGGGTCTACTGGACATAAATTACATGACTCGAGTTGGATTCTGTTGTTGCAATGAGGTTTGAAATGATGTTAAAAAGTGAGAGTCCGTTTAGAAAGCATGTGTCAAGGCTACACTTGTGTAACAAGCCTGAGTCATTTAGAGCCAAGAAAATTCAGTTTATTCCCAACAGCACCTGGAAAATCAGATAGCCGTGGCTCCAAAAGTAATTCCTGAGTCACATGCCCATTGTCTTATCAAAGGTTATGAATGATAAGCGGTGCCTGAACCAATGGACTCCCGGGAACGCCTTCAACTTTTGTAATAAAAACATTTTTAAAAGTTGAAATCAACGAGGGATTTCCTCTTCTTCATTCTTTGGTATCACTTGTTCCAGTGTTCCTCTAAATGTCATCATTAACATTCAGTGCAGCCAACCACCCTGCAGTTCAGCACCATGCTACATAACATCATGCTAAATAACGACTGCTGTTCCCAGCGACCAGTGGAGCTCTGTGAACTGAACAAACGCTGTATACGAACTACATGTATGTCTCATAGCTTGGTAAACAAATCCGAGCCAAACGATTGTTGATGAATTAGGGGATCAAAAACTCCGAGCTACATCCAGAAACAGCCCTCGTATCAAGCCCAAAACTGACATGATTTTGCTGGATTGACTTCCTTACACAACAAAACGTAACTACGGAGCGTTGCATCCTGGGAAATGTAGTGAATAAACTTTGAAGTTGAAAATTTCGCCAGCATAACTGCCGGTATGTATTTTACTGAACTATTTTTATACTAATATTTTATGTTAATCTTTTAACTGTTGAATCATTGTTCGTACTGCAATTTATTTGTTTTAAATAAATTAACCGAGTTACACATAAAAAACTACAAGTCCCAGAGCCCAGCGTGATTGCGTAGTTACGTTTAGCACTGGTCAGTTGCTAAAGAAAAAAGCTGCCGCTTCCGTGTTGTTCCTGTGTTATTCTGGCAAAAAACTATCGTTAGCAGAGAGTGAGCTCGTCTGACAGCCTCGCCGGAGTGTGACTATCATGGTTTTGTGAAGCTGACAGACAGTCTCAGCCATATTCACCCGAGATGTCGCTGCTGCAGAGCTCAAAGAAAAAAGACAAGCGTATTTTGTCTGGTACCTGCCCAGACCCGAAATGTCAGGCGAGGCTTTTCTTCCCTGCTTACGGCTCCATTAGCATCGAGTGCACGGAATGTGGCCAACGCCACGAACAGAAGAACCTGTTAAATGTGGAAGAAGTGACGGATCCAGATGTGGTGCTTCACAACCTCCTCAGAAACGCCCTGCTCGGTGTCACCGGGGCCCCAAAGAAAGGGACGGAGCTGGTGAAAGTAATGGGGCTGTCGAACTACCACTGCAAGCTGCTGTCACCGGTGCTCACCAGGTACGGTATGGACAAGCAGACCGGCAAAGCCAAGCTACTGAAAGACATGAACCAAGGTGAGATGTTCGACTGCTCTCTCCTGGGAGATAGAGCTTTCCTCATCGAGCCCGACCATGTTTCCACCATGGGATATGGGAAGGACCGGTCAGGGAGCCTCATATACCTCCATGACACTTTGGAGGAGGTCAAGAAAGCCAACGGCAACAGGGAGTGTCTCATCCCGGTCCATGTGGATGGAGACGGCCACTGCCTGGTCCACGCTGTGTCCAGAGCCCTGGTGGGCAGAGAACTGTTCTGGCATGCCCTGAGAGAAAACCTCAAGCAGAACTTCAAGCAGAACTTGGACCGCTATAAAACCCTGTTTCAGGATTTTATCGATTCTGCAGAGTGGGAGGACATCATCAATGAATGTGATCCCCTCTTCATCCCGCCTGAAGGCGTGCCTCTTGGACTGCGAAATATCCACATATTTGGTTTGGCCAACGTTCTCCACCGACCCATCATCCTGCTGGACTCGCTCAGCGGCATGAGGAGCTCTGGGGACTACTCGGCCACCTTCTTGCCAGGGCTGGTGGCCGAAGAGCAGTGCAGGGGCAAGGACGGGAAGCCCAACAAACCCATCTGCATCGCGTGGAGCAGCTCCGGACGGAATCACTACATCCCTTTGGTGGGGATCAAGAACACAGTTCTGCCCAAGCTGCCGGCGCGCCTCCTGCCGAAGGCCTGGGGCGTCCCTCAGGAGCTCATCAAGAAGTACATCAAACTGGAAACGGACGGCAGTTGTATCATCGGAGGAGACCGCAGCTTGCAGGACAAGTATCTGATGAGACTGGTCAACGCCATGGAGGAGGTGTTCATGGAGAAGCACAGCATCCATCCCTCTCTGGTGGCCGACGTGCACCAGTACGTCTACAGACGGACCGGTGTGATCGGCATCCAGCCGGAGGAGGTGACGGAGGCGGCCAAGAAGTCGGTGATGGAAAACCGTCTGCACCGCTGTTTGATCTGCGGCGCCCTGTCTGAGCTGCACGTCCCTCCTGAGTGGCTGGTTCCTGGTGGAAAGCTCTACAACTTGGCCAAATCCACACACGGCCAGCTGCGGCCAGACAAAAACTACAGCTTCCCTCTCAACAATGTGGTTTGCTCCTACGACCCGCAGAGGGACGTTCTTCTCCCCGATTACAAACTGAGCTCTCTGAACACGTGCAACTGGTGTCACGGCACGTCGGTGCGCCACATCCATGGCAACGGCTCCGTGGTGTATCTGGACGGGGACAGAACCAACACCCGCTCCCAGGGCGGGAAGTGTGGCTGTGGTTTTAAACATTACTGGGAGGGAAAGGAATACGACAACCTCCCTGAGGCCTTCCCCATCACTCTGGAGTGGGGGGGTCGGGTGGTGAGGGAGACGGTGTACTGGTTCCAGTACGAGGCGGATCCGTCGCTGAACAGCAACGTGTACGATGTCGCCATGAAGCTCGTCACCAAGCACTTCCCGGGTGAGTTCGGCAGTGAGATTCTGGTGCAGAAAGTGGTGAACACCATCCTCCATCACACCGCCAAAAAAAACCCAGACGAGTACAACCCGGTGTCCATCGACGGCGCGCACGTCCAGCGTCTCACCGACGCCACCGAGCCACAGCAGGCAGCTGATCCCCAGCCTCCTACCAAGATCATCCTAACGGGCCAGAAAGCAAAAACTCTCCACAAAGAGGAGCTGACGATGAGCCGTGCCGAGCGCAGCATCCAGCAGAGCATTAGTGAGCAGGCTTTTGTCACCCAGAAGAGACGCACGGACAAACTAAAGCAGGAGCAGAAAGGCCACGGACGGACATCTTCCCCCGGCGGGTCTCCTGAAAACTCTTCCTCGTCAGCTCCTGCCACTCCAACGAAGTCCCTGTCGTCCCCCTCCTCGTCCAACAAGGAGAAGAAGATCCGTGTCACTACCAGCGATGGACGGCAGGCCATGTTGACCCTGCAGGCGCACACTACCTTTTCGGAGCTGCAAAGGAGCATCGCCAACCAGTTTGGCGTTCCACCGGTGCAGCAGTGCATCCGTCACGGCTTCCCGCCCAAAGAGTTGCCTCCGCCGAAGGATGGCGAGGAGAACGAGCCGGTGGGGCTGCAGCACGGCGACAGGGTGACGGTGGAGATCCTGAGGGACCCCGAGGAAAAGGGCCCCGCGGCCTCCATACCCAGAGCCTCCAGCTCGCACTCCGCCTTGCACTCGGTGCAGGAACCTTTGACGTCTGGCAGGATGAGCAGTCGGGAGCTTCAGGAAAGCATCGACCTTGAGATGTCCTCGCTCTGTCTCTTAGCAACCTTGATGGGTAAGAACATTCATGAATGTGACACTCGGGCAGCTTCTCAATGAGGTCTACTGATAAAACTTTAAATTTAATATATGAAAGTACAATTTGGATATGAAAAAGTTTAGGTTGAAGATGATCATTAATTTTTCACTTTTTTTTTTGCTAAACTCAACAAGTAAATCTTGTTTAATCACAGTTGGTGATTGATCTCTCCATTGTTGTTTTTCACTCGTCATATGAGGCATCAGAGGACAAACATTGTTGTCTGTAGTTTTGGTTTGAAGTATTTAATCGAACTGGTCTTTTATGTTTATTTTAATGATGGAAAACTTCAAACATCTAGTGGATCAGTAATTGGAATGGATCACGTCACTGTAATGTTCCTACTTCAACTTGCAAATATAGATTATTTGTAATAAAACTTCACTTTACTGTTTAAATTCCTAATGCAGCAAGAAACCTTCAGATAGAAATAAGTTAAACAAAAAAGAGGGAATGATCTCTGTTGTTGTGTCTTAAAGAGAACTCACTTATCGCTATTCTAAAAAAAAAAATGTATGAATAGTAACACTGTAATTCAGGGCACTGAAGATGTGGCTGCTGGAAGGTGAAACAAATGTGTTATAACTTTAACTATTCTCAATGAAAGATAAACATAGAAAACCAAACTAGCAATAATTTGCTTGTGCACAGTGAGTTCTGATTGGCCACAAAAGGCAAGCGATAAACAAACAGCAGGTATTAACTGAGCAGATGATTGAACTCTCAGGAATCTGATTGGCTGCCAGCAACGCTACCAGAAAGTCTGTGCGTGTGTGCTGGAAATGTGCTGAGTCAGGCATCTCTTCCCCCCTCCCCGTCTCACCTGCCAGCAGGGTCAAAGGTCGCAGCCACTTTCAGATAAACAGATCGACCTGCCAACAGGTAGCGGGACACAGAGGGTCTGTCGATATTCAGGAAGGTTTCATCTGCTCTCTGAACAGCAGGCGGGGCCTGACGCTGCACTTCCTGGAAGGCTGAGCTCCAGTTCAATAATTGTCATGTCGGAGCAGAAAACAAAACATCCGTGAAGTAGTCTATATCTAAAAACCGGTGTCTCTAACAGTCTTCTTTTTTAAGCGTTCAAAGAGTAGAAGCCGTTATCCATTATTAGAGACGTTTCTATTTTTTTTACGGTGCATCTGCTCTGAATGCAAGTAAACACATTCACTCCCGTACCAGCTGGCAGAGCAGAAAACACCACACTTGTTTTTTTTCCAGCACAGACTATACAGTGACTGAACAAATCGCAAGATTGATTTTTCTGATGCTTCAAGGCTGCTGTCACATCAGCAGATCTCAGCATTGACATTGAGAAGTAAAAAAAACTCTCATTACTGACAGAGCAGACTTCATAAATGAACAGCTGTTTGTGACTATTGAGGAAATTCTCATGTTGCTGCTGGTTTGTATATATTTTCTTAATAATCCCCCATTACCTTTCTACAGGCGAGGATGTTTGGTCGTACGCTAAGAAGCTGCCACACTTATTCCAGCAGGGAGGAGTCTTCTACAATATTGTCAAGAAAGACATGGGTGAGTTTGTTTTCACTGATGCAGTTTTTGATTGTATTTTAACTTGGAGGTTGTTCTGAGTTCCTGGGCACAGAGAAGAGAATAATTAAGACTTAGCACTTCGATTAATAAAGTTGTGTACTCGATTGATAATTTGGAAACGGGAAAAGCTTCAAAAAGATTGAAATAATCCTTGAATCAGTGCTTTAGGGGCATTCATTGGAGATGAGTCACATTTTCAGGGCTTTTCTCAGTCTGTTTCTAGCAGAGCACAAAGTCATGTTTTTGTCATCAGCACAGTTGAGTTTCTTCATGTAAAGGAAAAAAAAAATCAAGTGACCTTTATATTTTTCTACTACAGTAGAATAAAACTGCTTTTAGTGTTGATCTCATGGCCATCTTTTTCATCACGCGCTCTCTTTCAGGTCTGATGGACGGGAAACACTGCACGCTGCCTCACCTGACGGGGAAAAACTTTGTGTACAACGCTGCGGAGGAGCGCCTGGAGCTGTGCGTGGACACTGCCGGTCACTTCCCCGTGGGCCCCGACGTGGAGGAGCTGGTGAAGGAGGCGGTGGTGCAGCTGCGCTCAGAGGCGGCCTCCAGGGGCAGCAGGGAGGGCAGCCCGTCCCACGGCGTGCTGCGGCTGGGCAGCGGCGGCGTTGTCCGTAAGAAGGAGCAGCTGCCCAACGTCACCGCCTTCCAGGGCAAAGGCCACTCCCTCGGCAGCGCCGGAGGTTCCTCGCCTCCGGAGCACCGGCCTATCACGCGGCAGCACAGCAGCGGTGTGGACCTGAGCGCCAGCGTGTCCCGGGGACCCCCGGACCTGTCGGACATCCCCGAGGACACCACCCGGGAGCTGGTCCGCATGGCGCCGGGCTTCGTCACCATGAAGGACGGCCGCGGCCTGGACCCCAGCCTGATGGAGCAGCAGCGGAGGAAGCTGCAGGAGATGGTCTCCTCCATCCAGGCCTCCATGGAGCGCCACCTGAGAGAGCAGCAGAGCGCTTCTGCCGCAGGAGGCGGAGCCAGCCAGGAGCGGACAAGTGGCACGGCGACCAGCGCGGGCCAGCCAGCAGCCGGTGTCGACCACAAACCTCCACCTGCAGCGGGCGCGATGGCAGCCGGCAAAACGGACGAGAGGGTGGAGGAGCCCGAGGAGATGGAGAGCCAGGATGCGGGGCAGAGCAACGCCACCGAACCGATGGATCACTCCTGATCCTGAGCCCCCCCCGGCATCACCCCGTCCCCGCCCCACCTTGGCCGGCGTCTGGGGGTCATAACGCCTCAGGTCGGATCCCAAAGCTTTGGTCTTCATTGTGTTGCGTTGTCTTTACTGCATGACGACAGAGCAGGCAGACTGTGCTCGCTGCTGCAGACTTGAGGTGGGAGGAGAATCTGTTTTTAGATATGTTGTGACATGCTGTCTGCGATACATCATCAATGCTCCCACACCGACACAGGTGTGTCACAGTGCTGAAGCTGCTGCTGCTGCGTGTGTGTTTGTGTGTGTTCATGGTCGGACACACACTCATCTCAGCAACACTGTGAAACTTCACTGGTGCAGAGAATGATTGAT
Source organism: Malacoctenus triangulatus (assembly GCA_032274725.1). Taxonomy (NCBI): domain Eukaryota; kingdom Metazoa; phylum Chordata; class Actinopteri; order Blenniiformes; family Labrisomidae; genus Malacoctenus; species Malacoctenus triangulatus. The sequence continues at coordinate 16,421,305 of JAUESE010000048.1, read as the reverse complement.
TCTGACTTTTCAAATAAACATTTTTGCCTTTTTGAGTTTTTCTCTTCATTTGGTGATGTATTGCAAACAACATTGGCGCAGGAGCCCGATGGGTCTCACTTGCAGACGTCTCAAACCTCCTGCTAGAAAACCATGCACTGATATCCGAGCAGCAAAAAAAAAAAAAACAGTCGGATTCACACGTGAGACGCATTCCTGTAGATAGAAGAGTCCTCTGAGTCTTAAACAGGAGGAACGCTGCTGGCCGCCAGCCGCATCCTGTCCTGCAAACATGCTTCCCTCAAGGTGCACGAAAGGTGCTCCGGCCTCTGTTCGCATCGTCGCCTTCTTTCTGAAGTGGTTTTGGTTTTGTGTCCGTCAGGGAAAAAACTCCGGCTCGGCTTCAGGTCGACCAGAGATTTTACCGCTCCGCCCCCTCAGCAGTCTGCTCCTAAAGCAGCGACACCGATGCGAAGCACCTCTTTCAGGCCAACACGCACCACTTCCAGGCAGGAAGAGCAGCTCCACTGATGGTTTTTTTGGCAAAATGTTGAAATCTTAAAGCTGTTTTTTTATCCGGATGTTTGGTGTCTAAGTTCTTGTCAATGTGAGTTCTTCTGATTTTGACTTTTAATCTTGTGGAAAAAGATAAAGGATTCCTGTTTGCTTCAAGCCTTCAGTCTCAAGGTTCCCGCAGCATCTCGTGAAATGCCAAAGACATGTTAAAGTCCAGTCAGTTTGCCCACTTCAGATGTTTCTTGACTGTTTGGTTTCTTATATTTTAATGGTAAATTGTTCAGCGCTTTTAAAGATTTTTTTTGGCTTGAAATTCAAATGAACATCCTTAGAAAAATTAGGCCTGCCCCCTAATTTATTGAAATAGTAGTTTTAAGGTTTAGTTGCTCTTTTTCCTCTGGGTGTGATGATTGTTTTGCAGACAATTCATTCTGATGGTCAAGTGCCTGAAAAGCTTTGTGAGGAGCCCAGTTTGAGCAGGTTTGGTGTTTATGATATTGTTCTTTTTGAGGGTGTTTATATCTCAGTAACTTCTCACTCGGAGGTCAGTGGGACAAATAGAAGAGGCATTTTTATAATCAGAGGCATGCAAAAGAGAATTGTCAGTCAAAGCTGATTGCCTGCAGATGCCACTGTTGCTTGTTGGAGTTTATGAAGAGTTCAAGCATGGTCCAATATCTGGGCAACGACAGAAAGCAATGTCTTTACTGTTGTTTACCTAAACTTTAACCTTTAAAAAGTGTCAGAGCAGGAAAGGAACAATCCCAGCGCCTGTTTGAGCTTCTTCCACAAAGTTCAGATGAAATCCTCTGGAGTGCTGAAGGTGCTGCAGGTCGGAGGACTCTGTGTTGTCCACAAAGAGGTGCTTCACATCCGAGAGCGGCCAAAACGATCTCAGAGTTTCGAGTGAAAGAAGACCTGGAACTTATTCCACATTTTTCTTCGGTCCTCTTCTACACATGAGCTTCTGTATCGCAGTGTGACGTGACCAGTGAAAGAGCAGCTAAGAAGTAAATGCAAAGAAGAAAAAAAACAAACCCTGAAGCTTTGGTCAGATATGCTTTATGTTGTAGCAGAGGTTGAGTGCAGTAAATGTGTGTGTGTGGAGGGGGGGAGGGGGAGTAATCAGTGACCCCCTCCTCTTTAGAAGTTCATACAGCTGAAACAACCTGCTGTCATCTCAAACCAGAGCGACATTTTGATCTCTAGACTCACTTACTGTCATAGAAGAAGGTCACGCCCTGCGCTCTGAACAAGCTTGAGTGTGTTTGGTCCATTGATGATGCCTGTAAACTCCTTTCAAATTGCCTTTCTTTTCTTTGCTGTGAATCTGCATTCACATCAGCTTGTCTGTTGTGATGAAAACACCCCCAGGATCAGCGTTCTTTGCTGCAGGGGTCTTGTGCTTTATAAACGGTGCATTCAGAACCTTTTCAGATCCCTTTCATTCGCCTCAGTGTTGTCCTGTTGCAGCCTGAATTTTCATTCATCCAATGCATTTTTTGGTCCTTCATCTATCCACAGTACTCCTCATTATCAAAGACAAAACACACTTTCAGAAATGCGAGCAACAGTAGCATCAGGCTGCAACACACCAAAAGAGGCAAAAGATAAAAGAGGCCTGAGTTCTTTCTGAATGCACCCGATGTGGATTGTCGGCGTGATGTTTTTGAGTCAGGTGAGCTGAAGCAACTGGATTTCTAATTTGGAGCAGAGCAGTGTGGACCAGGAATGAGAAACACTGCAGACTCGGTGTGGTTGATGACTGCCACGCCACCATCTTTAACAAAACAAAATGGCCAAAGATCAAGCAGGGTAAAAGTGCTCAATCCAGATGGAAAGCTGCTTCTTGACTTTATGTTTCACGGAGTTTACTTTTTTTTGACGGGCGTCTGTGTGCATGTCCTATGCAAAAGAAGATTTCACTGAACTTCCAAAACTTTCGAGGCCTGCACATCCTTCCTGTTGATCTCCAGGCCGGCCAATGGGAGGCCGCCGCGGCTGTGGAAGACGCCTGGAGCTAATTTGCTTGCAGTGGACATCCAGAGGGAGAGAACCTCTCTCGTGATGTTGGCACATGTCAAAACAGGGCAAAAGAAAAGCATCTTGAATCTAATGAAGGATGGAGGGAAGTCCCAGATATGAAAGCACTGAAAAATTAAGAAGCTGAATGATTGGATGCTGCCTTAGAGTTCATCAGAAACTAACTGCTTACTTTAAACCCATAATTCCCAAAATGCTTGTAAATGAAAATTTACACCGTTTTATTTGTTAGGTTTGTTTTTTCACCACTGAAATTTGGGAGTGACAGTTTTCTTTGCCACTTTGTCATTCAGAGACATTTGTCGGGATTGATGTTATTCTGGCGTCTCTGGTAGATGTGATCTGTAAAGGCTGAGCACCTCCACCGATCAGTGCCTTTATTGCTCACTGATCAACTGGCTGTTTGGCTAGTTTGTTCTGTGAGAATAATTGAAATGAGCGGTATCATTTTCATTCAATCTAAAGAAGGTGAAAAAGCACTTCAAAATTGAAGAGAAAACTTCAGTTTACAATTTTGTTGCCAACAAAAATTGTTTCTCTACATCTTCACGTTGTTAAAGTGACAACGTGATGTTGAAGAAACGGCTCATCAGGCCTTAGAAATGGCAAACTTTACCCCAAATTATTTGTTTTCCTTTGAGTTACTTTGTCTTTGTCCTTGTTGTCTGTATGTTTCATCTCTTTCTTTTCTTTTTTTTTTTTTTACCTAAATTCTCACTGATGCTCTCACGAGTCCATCTTGTTTTGCTTTTTTCTTTTCTGGGTTTAGGCAACAACGAACAAAACCAATCTCAGTTTCAAGCTGTGAATCCAACTTCTGTTTCCTATTCAGCTCTCTTCAGTTTTGCCTTTGAGGTGAACAAATGTACAACTTAGCACTTTGAGGAGAAAGAGGGAACGCTGGCGTAGCGCACTCGTGTTCAGGTGAACCTGAATCACTGTTGGACAGTCAGCGAGGGAAGCGATCGATCAGAACGAAGGAAAGACACTGCTGTAACAGACTTGAATTTTTTTTCTTTGTGACTGCTGTACTAATGACATGAATTGTAATCCAGTTGTATAATAGTATATATTGTAGTATATTTGGACCTGTACAGATACACGGATTGTTCTGTTCCTTCAGTTAATTGTTTTTTTTTAAACTTCTCTCTGGTTTGCTAATAAAATATTAATGATACACGGCTTCAACATCGCTATTTGCATGTGTGATGAATTTTCAACCCCAACAATAAAATCACTTCCTTCACTTGTTGTTGTATGTTGTCGTCACTGACAAATCAGTTTGTGTCTTATTTATGTGTCTCTTGTTTATGTTT
>JAUESE010000048.1:16379372-16389937 GCA_032274725.1 Malacoctenus triangulatus | reverse complement strand
AGAGCTCCAGACAGAGACACAATATGCAGTCAGGGTCAGATGTGACTGTGGGGTTGATGGCAGGAGCAAAGCCAGCGCCACTGTTCATGTTTGCACAACAAAGCGCGAGTTCGCTCGTCTCGCTGAATACCTGAAGCATATAAGCAAGATGACGAACTCAAACTTGCCTCCAGTTTACAAGTTGCCTCTGGAAGAAGAAGACTTGGAGATTGATGGCTGCAGGAGTTTTAACTTCGGTAAAGAAAGCTTGAGGCAGAATCGCACCATCATGCTTCTTGGAGCCACTGGATCAGGGAAGTCGACTCTCATCAACGGAATGATCAACTTCATTCTTGGTGTCGAGTGGAAGGACGAATTCAGATTCAAGTTGGTCCATGAAGATCAGTCCAAGTCACAAGCTCACAGTCAGACCTCAGAAGTCACCGTGTACAAAATCAACCACCAGGAAGGGTTCAAAGTCCCCTTCTCCCTGACCATTGTGGACACTCCAGGCTTCGGTGATACAAGAGGTGTGGCAAGAGACAAGGAGATCACGGAGCAGATTCGAAGGCTCTTCACCTCTGCAAATGGAGTCAGTGAGATTGATGCAGTTTGTTTTGTGAGTCAGGCCGCACTCGCGCGACTCACGGCCACGCAGAGGTACGTGTTCGACTCGGTGCTCTCCATTTTTGGCAAAGACGTGGCAGAAAACATCAAAATGCTGGTGACCTTTGCTGATGGCAAACAGCCGCCGGTGCTTGAGGCCATTAATGTGTCTGGAGTTCCTTGTCCTAAGAATGACTTGGGGCTTCCGGTTCACTTCAAGTTCAACAACTCTGCGTTGTTTGCAAACAACAACCGCGGCATCGGTGACGAAGATTCTGAAGACGATGATGACAACTTTGATGAGATGTTCTGGAAGATGGGGGCCAAAAGTATGGACAAGTTCTTCACTGCTTTGGGTAAAATGAACACCAAAAGCCTGCTGATGACCAAGGAGGTCTTGAAAGAACGAAAGCAGCTAGAAACGGCCATCGAAGGTTTACAACCACAGGTGAGAGCCGGATTGGCACAACTCCAGAAAATTAAGTCGACGAAAGAGAAAATGAAAGAGCACGAGACAGTCATGACTTCCAACGAAAACTTTGTCATCGAAGTGGATGTTATCAAGCCCATAAAGAAAGATCTGACAGACAACTCAGTGTATATCACCAACTGTCAGAAATGTTCTATCACCTGCCACTATCCATGTCAAATCAAGAATGACAATGAAAAAAGGGGCTGTGCAGCGATGGACAACAAAGGGATGTGTACCGTGTGTCCTGGAAATTGTGTCTGGAATGTGCATTTCAACCAGACATACAGGTGGGAGTATGTTCAAGTGAAAGAGAAGCAGACGCTTCAAGAGCTCAAGAGCAAGTATGAGAAAGCCACCCAAGAAAAGATGACCATTCAGACACTGATCGAGAGGCAAGAGGACGAGATTCTCCAACTCCAAGACATGATCCTGTCCCTCATGGACCGGTCAGCCGGCTGTATAACCCGCCTGCAGGAGATCGCCCTCAGGCCAAACCCTCTGACCACTCCAGAGTACATCGACCTGCTGATCGAGGGGGAGAAATCCGAGGCCAAACCGGGCTACCAGACCAGGGTTCAGTCTCTGGAGGCAATGAAGGAAAGGGCGACGCTCATCTCCAAAGTAGCTCAACGGGACGCACTCACAAAAACGGAAGAGGAGTTGCTTGTGGAAAGGCAGGGAAAAAAAGAAAAGAAGGGCGTGGTCAAGAAAGTGCTGAACTTCTTCGGCTTGTGAGTCTGAAGTCAGAACAGTTTGTGCCGGCCTGCTGATTATCACAGCCGCCAGACTCATTAACCGGTCCCTGTAGAAGTTACTGGCAAACTCATTCCGTCTTTGGACGTGACCAAATGTCAGATCACAACTTGACAAATGCATAAACGTCTATTTTTGTCGATAATTAACACATTATCTTGATGATATATGACAATCAGGATGATGATTCTAATTTTAACTGTTCTTACTGTAACTGAATGCTGTCACGCCGTGAGTGTTGCGCTGTGATTTGTCGCCATCATTAGTTCTTAAAGCGAACATACAGTAACCTCGAATGCATCAAAAGCATTCTTAAATATTGTATTACCCTGAAGAGTTGACGGTTATTATAAAAACAATTTTGGCCTTTTGAAGTGAATTTTGAGGATCTTTGTTACCATAAATGTGAAACATTTTAACTTCCATATTGTTAAATTGTAGATTTAAGGTAAATTTCCCAGGTTAAAGGTGAATTACTTTGGTGCTGCTACTGCTTGACATGAAGGAAAATGCTGATTATTTGAATGATCACACTTAATTTGAGTAAGAAACCAGCGTCTAATGTCTACCTAAATGTTGTGTATAATAAATACTATTAAATTCTGCTGAATATGTGTTAGTTGTCTGCCTTCATTTTTATTTGCATTTTTTTGAACTTCTCAAAAACACCTGCTGGCTCTAAGAAGGTGAACTGCTAATCCTCCTTTTGATATTGAGGTAAAAGCGATCATGCACATATTCATGCAGTCATCACAACATGAATGGAGACAGGAGGTTTTATCGACATGCTGAAGAAACGATGGAGTTGTAGCCACGTGTTGTGTGATGCAATGGAAGTTTATTTGTATTCAGGAATGTCAGAAAATGCAGCGAGTCGACACGCGAGCTGCCCAAAGCTCACAACAGGATTCACCTTTAAAAATAAGTTACACACATTTCTGCAGGAGTATCTTAGTCTCACATCCTGCTGGTCATGTATTAGATAAACAAAAAAATATGAATATTAGAGCGAACTGGCTTGTTATTTTACTAAAATATACATGTGAAGAGTGATTTGTTACACATCTGTGATGAGTCGACAAATTGCATGCTTCACAAGAGCACTAACACACACAGATTAGGAAAGAAAAAAGACAACACAACCAAAACGTTAATGTTTTTCTACACACAACTTTCTTGATTGAGAAAAAATTAGTTATTCGCTTCATGAAAGTCAAACTTGAACATAAAAAGAAGAAAATCTGTAACAATGACGAAAACATTTTAATGTCTCACTGTACGATTGTTTAAGTGTAACAAACATGTGATGTACCCATTTTTTTATTTTGGTAACACTTTTATAACTTCATTGTGATGTACCGGTTTTCTCTCTTAACTTTGAAGTTACCTGTGAGTGATTAGTTATGGCCCCGTCAATTAGCGGTAAAAAGGAAGGGGAAAAGGGGATAAAAGAATCCCCCCAACATAACTGAAGGTAGATCACGTTGGTAAGCAGTCTCCCAATTGTGTAAAAAAAACAAAAAGAGAAAAGCAAGTCGTCCGTTGCTGAAGTTTCTTCAAACAAAAAGCCTCTGCTGCTGAATGATGGACCTTTAGTATCGTCTTTGAACTCATTCAAGTCAGAAAGTTACCAAGCTTGTTGCAGCCTTAAATAAATTTTGGATGTAAGACACTTTTTTCCCCATCCGTAACCTGTGGAAAAGTGTAAACTAAAAATCGTTATCCAACATAGAAAGAAGAAATTAGATGTACCGTAAGTTTCTGAGATCACTGGAACACAAAGGAAAATAAGGCAACACCAAGAAAAAAAAAACAAGAAAGCTTAATTCTACAAACTACAACAGAAGAAAAAAATCATTTCATCACCCTAAAGAAATAAAAGTAAACAAACAAAATAAAAAAGTTTAGATTTTGATTCGATAACTCCAACATGATACAATTCCTTCAGCACTACAGCGACGGCCCTAAACAGTGTGACGACGTTTAAAAAAAATAAAAGTCCTTGTAACAAAACCGCACTTTTTGAATTTTGAGTAATTATAGACAAACATTCACAGTCAAAACATGGAGCAGCTTTGATTGTCCACCAGAAATAAATCCTTCATCTGCGTATTTTTTAACTGCTGCCTACTTTCATCATTTGATGAGCTTGAAATCACTTTGATCTAAAACAGGCAATTCTTTTATGAATAATTTGTTTCACATTTCTCCTCGATATCAGAAAGCCTGCCTGTGTTCTTTGCTCAAACATATCAACTTCCTTCATCTCAGCTCAGCATTGTTAAATGGACGGATTTGATGCACGCTTGATCTCACTGCACGTCTCTGAATATGGCTCTTGTGGTTTTCTGCTGACTGAACACTGACCTTCTGAACACGTGGCTTCGTGGCATCACTCGCAAGCAAGTCCTGAAACAGTTTACACCTGATTAGGTCCGTTTTTCCACACGTGAAGCTGCGTCACCATCACATTATTGGCCCGCCGGCTCCTCTCCGGAGCAACCGTCCAATCAGAATGGTAGATTTCTCATACAGGTGACCTAAGATTACTTTATGACACTGAATCGTCTTCATGAGAATTGAGACGTGAACACTACATATAGCACCTGAAACCTTGAATGGCTTGTGATTTGAAAGCATCATTAAATATGTCAAGCATATTTTGGTTTCTGGCCAAAAATGACTAAAGAAAACTTAAGATTAGATATTTGCTCAAATGTTCCCGATTGTTTTTTTTTTTCAAGCATCACATGAATAATTTGGTTTATTCCAAACAGTGCAAACCAATCGATTTCTTTTTATCAATCTGACCACAACAGCTGCAGCCGTGTGGCAACAATAAACAAATATTTCATGGGCTTGTCTTAGATCTTTCTCTTTCCTTGCTCACAAGGAAACTTAATGTTGTGGTGGCACAAATATTCATGGTCTACATTAATACTGACGAGGATTCGACTCAGCAGCAGGTAAATTCTCTACTCAAATGACGACGTTGGACATAAAGGCGAGGATACCAAATCAGAAAAGATTCTGAATTGCGGAGGAGTTGAACACGAGACTTTTTGAGTCATGCCACTTTCGGATTCAGCATCAAAATGAGCAGAACGACACTAATTATTACAAATTATTAAGAATGGACTCTGCTGACCTGTTGCTGCACGGACAAACAACTGCCCAGAAACAACAAAATAAAAAATAACCCAACCCAAAAGGACTTGGATTGGTTTCAATATCAAGCCTCCATACGACTTCAGTTTGAAACCTCTGAATAGTTCACTTCTTTTGCAAATAAAAAAGACAAGGGGAGAGTCAGCGTGGCTGCCTCCTCGAGTAAGCTGCATCTGTCCACTTTATCTGGTTTCTCACTCTTTGTGACGTAAAAAAGGCAAACAAAAATGGCTCAAGTTTAGGTGACAAAATAAAAAAACAAACAAAACAACAAACTAACCAAAAATATGACACATCGAACTGAGGCGCTGGAATGTACATGGAGGTCAGGAATGAGCACCTCTTCCCTCAGTATCCCAGGTCCAGATGGATTTTGTGCTCAAAAATCGCGATTAGCAGCATTATGCAGAAACCCAGCAAGATGCCGGCGTTCTGGAGGAGGAAGAAGCCCCAGTGGCTGAAGCCGTGGTCCCCGGCATCATTGTGCAACATCTCAGGCACCTGGAAGGAGAGAGGGTTGTGCTTCAATACAAGGAGTATTCTGCAGGAGTATTTGGAGACTGCACCTACCCGCCACCACCAGAGTGGGCTCGTACATCTGTCTGACAGGCACTGCTGATAATTCTCACGGATGCAGTAAACCACACCTGCCACTAGAGGTCAGGGAAGGTTTTCATGTCTGTACTGAGAAACAGCCGCTGATGACAGAGCGCCTCTCCAGACTCATCAAACTAAGAGACAACGTGTCTGTGAGAAGAGGCCATCTGGTTGTGAGGGGCACAGCCCGCCGACAGGCCGGTCTGGAACGCCAGTGAGAGGGGGACTTCAGGTCAAACGTCAACAGATGCTGCTGACCGACGCACACTTTCTTTTCCCATGACTGAGCAGTTTCTCTCCACACAGGCGCAAACACCAAAGTCAATCATTTATGGACTTTGATGCTTTCTTCGGAGAGAAAATCATCTCTGGATTTTGTCAGGGCAGTAATTCTCTCAATCATTGCAAGATAATAACAAAATTCTACACAAAAAGGGTGAACTGGTAAACAAACTATCAGAATTCTTCCAAATCAGACTGTTAACAGCAGTTTTACAAATTTTCTGCAATTGTGGTCAAAGTGTACTTTCGATTAGACCAACTTGTTTCAAAAAAAAGTGTGTGGATTATCTGACTCACCATGTCCACCAGGGCCACGTACATAAAGAGCCCGGCTGTGAGGGCAAAAATCCACATGGAGATGTTTTCGGCGTAGTGTCCGATTAAAATGCCAGTGATCATGCCCAAATACGCCATCAATGCCGACAAGACGTTATAGAGAATGGCCTGACGCACGGTCATGCCAGCCTTCAGGAGCACTGCAAAGTCACCTGAGAAATGAAGCAAATATTTGGTGATGAGATAGTCACGGATGCAAAAACAGCACGAGCTGTCAAATGCAAACAACTCTTTACTGCTGCTTTTCTTGCCTCTGTTGTCGCTCTCGCGCTGACACGACAGCTGGCAGGCAAAATACTCGTGATGACAGTGTTCTTTACCACAATCATAACACTCATTAGTGAAAATGACAAAATGATTATTTGCTGAACTATTCATGAGCTGTGCAGCTGTGCTGCAGCGCAGCAGTTATGAGATCCTCAGGTGTTTTTGTCTTCTGGAGTTGTTGCTTAAAGTGAGAAGTTAACACTATTTTTCCTCTCTCTACCACAGAGTTGATGAACGGGACACAGCAATTATTCAACGTGTGGTGAGAGTCAAACAACTCTTCACTTGTTCTGTTTGAAGTTTCTTGGCTTCAGCCACAATTCATCTGAGTTTAAGGAGAAAAACATACAGATGAAACCTGTTAGAAGTTGGATTCAGCAGAGAAAAATCATATCAAACTACAAAGAAATGTTTGATGAGAGCCATCTTTAGATACTGTAGAATCAGGTCAGTGAATATTAATCTAATGCTCGTGGGCAGCGTCTCGGAGAGTGAGAGGAAGCGTGCAAATCTTACCCAGCTCATGCGGCAGCTCATGGCAAAAAACTGCAACAGACGTGCTGAGACCACTGGAGAGACCCTCAGTGAAGGCAGCTCCTAGAAAAAGAGTCCAAACAGTAGTCAAACACAAGATGAATAGTAAGTGATACCAAAAAATCCACTGTGGTTGCAGCGTAAGTGTGATGGAAAAACTGAGGAAGCCCAACAAAAACAGCTTAATTTATGAGAAAACAACTTTAAAGGCCTAATCTAGTCTAGAATATTCTTTTTTACTGGAAATTTTATGAACAGAATTCAGCATGATCCGTGATCGCTGAGGGTGAAATCGAGTCTAGTCAGTGTTGCAAAAACTGCTGAGTTTAACTGGAATCTTTATTGCAACACAATATTTTGTTGCCTGGAGCCTCCTAAGAACCTGATTCTAGGTTTGTTCCCACTCACCAATTGCCAGCCCATCGCTGAAGTTGTGCAGTCCGTCCCCCATAATGACCATCCAGGCGAGCGCGGCCACCCCGGCCTGCTGGAAGTGCTGCTCCGAGTAGGAGTGGGAGTGGCTGTGCGGGTGGTGGTTCTGGGAGTGGTGGTGGTGCAGGATGTGATGGTAGTCGTGGTGGTGATGGTGCATGCTGTCAGCCTGGCCCACCGTGTCGTGGAAGTGGGAGTGGCATTTGTTCTCGCAGTCCTCGTCGGTGTAGCCGGCGGCGGCTCCCGACGCTCGCCTGTAGCCTTGCGGGGAGACGATGGACACCTGTGGAGCCAGCATCACCTGCTCCTCCTCCGCCACGCTGCTGCCATGCAGGTTGCTCGAGTGCTCGCCAAAGGTACTGGCGCCGTTGGTCTCCACATCTAAGGAGGGACAATACACAGAGAAACCCCACAAAGCTTCAGCTACGACGTGCACACAGAAGGAGGCTTTTCTTTTTGGATTATCTGAAGTCACTTTTCTGTCTTCTAATTCTTAAATCGAAAAGAACTGAGAACATTTTATGGAGCACCTCACATGAGACTGTTTGAAAGCATCCAATGGGTTGCAGGACTTTTTTCTAAAGAGGTTTCTTTTTTCTCTTCTTGCTTTCAGTGTTGCGTCTCACCTTCACTTGGCTTCAGGTCATTTTCCTCCAGAGCTGGCTGCTTCTCTGGATCCGTTTGGTCCTTCTGATCCCACTTCTTCTGAATCTGTCAAAAAAAAAAAACGCTGACCAGTTTTTATCTCACGCAGTCCCATCAGCATCATCACCCTCTGTAAAACGTCCCCTGCACCTGATGACTGCAGCTGGAATATCCTGAAACTTCCTCATCAGCATCCTACACTATACTTCAGAGACCAAAACTTTGTTTAAAATGAAGAAACAACAATTCAATCTGCTGACATAAAAACAAAAAATTAAAAAAACTAAATTATTAAAGAAGCCGATGGATCTCTGACCTTTTGTTTCTTGTCCTTGTACATTTTCCCCAGTGTCAGGAAGTGTTCGATGAGAAACATGAAGTAGACGCCGCTCAGAGCTGTTAGACCCTTCCACACAGCGTCCAGATTTTCCTCGTGTTCTTCATGAAGCGAGTGCCCTTCGATGCTCATCCCAGGATCCTCGTGGTGGTGATGGTGGCCTCCCTGGGACTGACGGGACGGCACAAAGCTTCGTTTAGTCAGAGCAAATGTGAAGCATGATCACCAGTCAGCAAACACGGCATTGAAATTGAATAGAGAAACAATTTGGCAACGTTTTGCAGAGATCAAACAAGTTTCCACTGACAGGGTTCGCAACAAAAGTACACTAAGCAACATTTGCGACAAGACACCGGGTGGTGTGTGAGGTCATCGTGACCCGCAGTGACTCACATGTGGGATGAGGTGCAGAAAGGCGTCGCCGCTCAGTGTCCCGACAGCCAGCGCCACCAGGAAGCTGAGCAGGAACTTAAAGAAAACTTTGTTCATGAGCGGGATGAGGACGACGCCGAGCAGCGACAGCAGGCTGATGATTGTGATGGAGACCAACCCGCCGACCCACGCTGAGTCCCGTGAAACCAGCGATATGGAAACACAAACCAAAAACAGAGAAGGCTACAGTCAACGCTCACAATATGACACCTCTAATTTACAAAACAGAAATGTATTTTTTCGATTTACTCCAAGTTAATTGAGCCTCAAAAAGATCTCAGGTGGATTTTCAATGTTCCACAAGAAAACTCATAAAGTTTCTGTTTAAAAATGACAAATTTGTGAGAAGAAGCGGAGAGAACAAGTCATTTTTAATTACCGCAAATTTCCTAATTAGTGACAGAAATATTACATGAGGGACTTTGGAGAGTTTCCCAAAAGTGAAAATCTGGCCCAAATGTTTTTCAGGACAAAACCCAAACTCATCAGATGAGTGTGTAGATATTAGTTGTCTTCACTCTTCACAATTCTTTTATTTTAAAGTCATAAAGAACAGATGAAACTGAAAGCAGAGTTTTTGTCCTCACTGGATTCAATCATTAAAGCTTGCATCCATATCCCAGCCGGTGTTTTAGGTTAAACCAATTCTAACCACTTACCCAAAGACACTCAGTTTTTTTTTTTTATCACTTCCACACTCACCCGTTGTGATGTTTTTGTTGTTTTCCCCGCCGGTCCGCTCTGTGTGGTTGTGGTTGGAGTGGTTGTGGTCTCTATGGTGACCGTGAGCATGTTTGGGATGTTTATTTCCTGAAAATAAACAACCAACATTCCCAAATTCATCCTTCATTTCAGTTCTGCCATCACTGGAAGAGAAACTCTGACTGAACAAATTCAGACTGAACTAAGTAATAATACAACTCAACATTGCAGATCAGAAGCTTCTTACCTTTCCTGCCGTGTTCAGAAGCGTCTCTGTGCAGGATACACGCCCCTTCATCAATCTGGTTGAGGAGGGCGGGGCAGAGAAAGCTGAATTCTCTAATTGTGACACCAACTTCCTTAGACATCCCATGTGAGGAGAGGATGGTGGAGGCGTTCAGACACTGGAGAGGAGTTAGGAAAACAAACAACAATGTGCATCACAACCGAGTGAATGGACTCTACTGAAAGAATAAAATGCTTTGAGAACACTTAACACAGGATAAAGCACATCAATAAAGCAGCTATCCACACAGGCAGACAGACACCAATGGTGATCTTACATGAAAATCTAGATACAAGTAAATACATAAGTTAACTCTTTCACTTGAGTCACAATAAAAAACACACTTGGTTAGCAAGAAATCAGTGTTGTACCTCTGTACTGTCAAGGCTTCGGTTCTGGAGATTATGGTCGTGATCATGGTCGTGATCATGGTCGTGATCACGGTCGTGATCACGGTCGTGATCATGGTCGTGAGGGTGGTCATGATCATGGTCGTGACCGTGATCATGGTCGTGATCATGGTCGTGATCATGGTCGTGATCATGGTCGTGAGGGTGGTCGTGACCGTGATCATGGTCGTGATCATGGTCGTGACGGTGGTCGTGAGGGTGGTCGTGATCATGGTCGTGACCGTGATCATGGTCGTGAGGGTAGTCGTGAGGGTAGTCGTGATCATGGTCGTGACCGTGATCATGGTCGTGATCATGGTCGTGATCATGGTCGTGAGGGTGGTCGTG
>JAUESE010000048.1:16232753-16245971 GCA_032274725.1 Malacoctenus triangulatus | reverse complement strand
TGTGTGTGTGTGTGTGTGTGTGTGTGTGTGTGTGTGTGTGTGTGTGTGTGTGTGTGTGTGTGTGTGTGTGTGTATCAGCATCTCTCCAATTTATCGAAGACAGTTTTTCCGTGCAGTGAGATTGGTGGACGGCAGTTTGGTTCCACTCTGTCACTCCAGCCAGTGAGCACAGCACACTCATTACTTTTGTATGTTTTTCATCTTTAATCTTTCCATCATTTACATACATTTGTGGGAGTTTACCCTCACACTGAGGGGAGTAACAAATGCACCACTTACATTTATTATGCATCAAAATTATTGGTAGCAGCTGGTGTAAACCTGTGGAAAATTTCAGAAAAGTAATTTCTTCAACCACTGTTTGTATTTTTTTCTTTCTTTGGAGCCCCTCAGAAAAAAAACCCTTTTTAGTCTTTGGCTTCACTGTATTTTTTTGGCTAACACTGGCAGAAACACTCACACTTGCCAACATAATAAAAAAGGGGCCTTCAAAGTAAAATGAAGTCAATGATTCCTCAATTTTGCTCACATTCAGCAATTTGACCTATTTTGTTTGTAACTTTAAAATGTTTGAATCTATTTTTGACATCTTCAGAGCAGGGTCTGAGGTCTCAGGCAGCCCTTTTTCTCACCAAGGGGATCCCAGACAGTAGTTTGTAAACTACTCCTTCACACTGATATATTCAACAGTATTTATGCATAACCTCCCTAAAAAACAAATATTCCTGAATCAATATAGTATTCCCACTTTGATGGTCATTGATGTCAGTATCAGACTCACAGCTGAATGTTGGAACATGTGAAGCTGGTCAGTTGGTCGCAATATTCCCCTGTGGAGCTCGTGGCGCTCAGAGATGAGCAGGTATTTATCTCTGCAGTGTCCTTGGTGGAAGGTTGGATTCCTCTCTCTGATGAAAGACCCTTTTTGCTTTATGTTTGCTGTTGTTGCCATTGAAGCCACTTGTCATTGGTCTGTGCTGGCGGCGTGTCATTTTTATTTTCACTCTGTTCCTTCGCAGTCCTTTTGCCCCACGATGTGAATCCAACGAAGACGCCACTGTAACTGTGATTAAAGGCCGGACAAATAAGCCTGACATGTCATATATCTGCAGAATAATAAATACACACCAAAACCTCTCACACTCATCCAACACTTCAGAGACTTCAGGGTCGGTCCAGGCTTCATCTGTGTCCAAGGGCACTCTGACAGTGGACTCTGTGATACCAGCATCCAGTCTCCAGTTCACAAGGGAATGAACCCTGCAGCATGGACTGAATATTAAACCACCAGCCCTCGGGGTCACTGGATAGACTATACTTCTAGAGGGCAGAGTCCTGTAGGACCAAAGGTAAATGTTACTTTTAATGTAACGTAATATACTTCCTTTCGTTTGCTTCTCAAACGGAAGGGTTTAGGCTTTGAAACATTCTGGTTGCTCACTGCTGCTTAATCTCCCACCCTGAGGAAAACCTTTTCCAAGCTGTGCACATCATGTTTCTGTCAGATTAGTTTAATCACTCCTCTTCTCTCAATGGCCTGTCTTTTATTTGCAGCCTGTGAAGCACTTTGTCAATTTTTTAACCATCTTCTAGTCTGCTTGGGACAGGGGCCGGGGGGGGTATTGGAGATGATCTCGTTTTTACATCATGCCAGGGAAGGCTACATCCTTCTACAGTCCATCGCAGGGCAAGCACAGAGACATACAACCATAAACACCAATCAGACCTTTTTAATCCATATCATTGCTTTATCAAATCTGCTTTATTTGCTGATTAAAGGACGCATAGAGAAACCTTGACTCTTGATAAAATAGTGAGGCTCTTGCCTGTGGATAAGCCCCGCTTAAAGAGGCACCAAACCTGTGACAGACACTTCTTTATCCGCATTACAAAAACATCCTGGGCCTGCATGCTGTCCAAGCATAAAATCGGGGTGATATGGTGTTGCCGTTTTTATCGTCTCCCCTGCGCGCGACTGTCAGAGCCCGCTGACATGATGTGTGCAGTCGTGCCATCACAGGATTGTCAGTAAAGATGAATTTCCTGCTCCTGAGGTGGATTCTGCGATAAGGTCAGCCAGGAGACGCTCCTGTGTTTAACGGCCGCTCTGTTCCTCTGAGAGGAAGGATAACAGAAGACGAGCGGCAGGTCCTGCCGGCAGCCTCTACGGCTGAACCTGAATACCCTTTGAGATCAAGGAAAACCAACCAGCTGATAAAAAGAGGCAGGCAATTAATGTGAGCGGGCTGAGATTTGCATAAAAGCTTCTTTACATTCAACATGGCGCAGTAGGCTGTGCAAATTGAAAGAGATATTCTGTATTGGAATAATACCCTGACTGATAATGTCAAGTTGGCTAAATTGGAAACCATTTTGCCTGAATTAAACAGCTGTCGAGCAGGTCAAATTTGGAGGAAGTAAATCCCAAAGTGCACCAGCATCCTGCAAACTCTTGCAGTGTGACTTTCTATCTGAGTGTGGTTTCTTGTCAGGACTTTGTCACGCCGCTGTTTGGGAGCTATTCTATCTGAGGGATTCAAACACAGAAACATTAGTTTCGTGGGTCATCCTCGCCTCCCTGCAGAAGGCCAACCGAATGCTGTCTGAACAAATTTTCCTCAGTTCTGAACTCCACTCAAACCAGCAGTGTAGCTGTCACCTCTCATGACTCCTGACTCAGCTGTTTGATAGATGCTCGGTCACATCTATGGGGGGGAGTTACAGCACACATATCCAAGCTTTGTGAGGTCAACACTTTGTGGTGGATAAGACGAAGCCACTTTTTAGAGCAGGGATGACGAAGACGCCCATTTTGTATCTTTCTGTTGAATTGGATTCTTGTCCTCTCCCTCACCCCGGCTGCACCCTCAACTGGGAAATGACAAAGTCATCAGCCGAGTGTTATTGTTGTAATGGGATTCACTTAAAGAGCAGCGTTACCACTGAATGTCACGCTCCATGAAACTGCAGAAGGAAACCCAAACACAGAGTGCCTTGCACTTATTCCTCCCAGAGTTTTCAGAATAACTTGTGTATTTTCTTAAAGCTGGATGTCCCTGGAAATACACTGTTCATGTGACTAAGCGTGCACTTTTATTATGAATTATTTCCACAAGAGTGGAAATTGTTATATAAATGGTTTTATCATCCGGTGTCTGGAGTGGCCAATAAAGGACCTGCAATTTCAGACAATTTATTGCATTATTGTGAACATGAATCACATTATTCTCAAAATTTGGGTGAAACACCTTTCCGCAGAATTCACGCAAAGAAAGAAACTGTTACAGAGATGGTGTGTGTGTGAGATGGCTCATTTCCTTTAAACTCTTGCTTCAACATTGAAGTCCACAGCAGTTACTGAACTATTGACTGAGATGGTGTCAGTGCATTGACTGCCTGCTTGGCTCCACAGCATCCCCTGGATCATTAAAGCGCCCTGAGACCCGTCGCTGCAGTAAAACTGCTAACTTTACATCCTGGAGTTCACCAGACTGAAGTCTGCCCGAGCACGCTGTCACACTTGTCCTATCTGGGGCTGATGAGCAGCGACGGAGGTCGTCACGACCGACCCTCCACGGAGCGCTAAACACTTGCCTGCTTTGCCTGCCAACACATTCATCTGCTGCTCAGTGGGTCCAACAGACAGATGGATGTGAAGCGTGCGCTTCCCTGCCTGTTCTTGTGTCGTGGACTGCTTCATGTGGTTAACAGTGACTCCTTGTGATGGTCATACCAGCGTAGTGAACCGTAAATGTGGCGCTTGAGGAGGAAAGTGCCCCCAGAGGCTTGTGTTTGAAAGTATTCAGAATTTGAAATGTTCACACACAAATTAAACACTGTTTGGAAAACATTGGTTTGAATTTCTTTTTCAGGCTTTCAAATTTGCGACTCCAAAGTATCCATGCAGTGACTGCTCAATATGATGGATACTGAATTTTCTTTTTCATTTAGAGTAAACAGCAAAAGTGAGATCTCACACCTACTCTGGTGCTGAATCCATTAGACTACCTGTACAAACCAAAACTCACACTAATGTTGTGCTGTTTCTCTGCAGGGAGAAAGAGAAGGAAGCGAAGGCTCCCAGGACACTGATCACTGCAGATGGACGAGTCTTGAATGTCAACGAGCCGAAGTACGAACTTAGTTTGAAAAGAAAGATAGATGAAACCGCTCAGTCCTATGAGGACACATCAGCAACCATGAATTATGAACTCTAATATCTACCCTTCAAGTTCTTTATCGAAATGTCCGTACAGGTTTGGTGAGTGTGTCTCCATGTAAGCAGATCCTGTGTTTAGAACAAACCTTGCTCTTTAGAGAAATATCATGAGCTCTGTTTAAGTATCCACTGACTCAGCTGTTATGTAACGGTAGAGTAATACAGTGTTTTCAGCTGCGATTGGTTGGATTGTTAAATCCATTCAACAACAACAAAAGCAACAGAATTGTTTTGTTTCTGTTCACTTGGAGAGACGGAGCACATTAAATCAACTATTATTAAAGAGCAAATCGGTTCCAGTTGGCTCTCATATTTTCCCGTCACAGCTTTTCATGCCTGCAATGTCTTATTTCGTGACTCTCCATTACCTCTACCGGCGCGGCAGGTGAAAACCAGTTTCTGTGCGATTGCTTTATTCAAGGTGTTTGGGTTTTGATTTCGCTCGTTGAATTGTCCTGCCTGCCTTCACGTCGGGTGGAGAGTGGAGGGGTGGGCAACCTGATAGCCGTGGGCCTCCCCTGGTCTCCCTCCATTAGCCAGAGGTTCATATCAAGAGCAAGGCCACAGGGGTCGAGGCCTTAAAATGCAACTGATTTCATTTGTAATCTGAACTGAGGACACACTCGGGTCAGGAATGTGTGATGTATCACCTTCCTCTCTCAGTGAGAGTGGATGATGTGGTCACTGCAGCCGCACTGATCACAGTCCAAACGTATTATTGGCACAGTTATATTTTAGCCTCTCCCTCCACGAGTGCTTACATTAACTTGTAACCAACCTTTGTGTTCACCCTTGTGTTTAATTTGAAAGGCTGATAAATTTGGGGTTTCTGTGTAAAGCTGTATCCCAAAATAGATTAAATATAATTCTTCACCTTCAGCTGAATTCGTGAAGTCATAATTTGCAGGATATTAAGTGGTGAAAGTATGAATTCTTCTCTTCTGTGCACCTTTACAGGCTCGATTTCTCCGTGACTGAAGACGAAGAAAACAACACGGTAGTATTGGACTTGTCAGTGTACAGGTAGGAGATGTGAGCCCATCATTCCCAACTGATGTAATGTTTTTTAAGACATGTACACACAGTTCTCAGTGCCCAATATTTATTACATGTTTTTGTTGTTAAATGTTTCAGCACGATTTTCAGTTGTGCAGCCTGGTTGCTTTGTTTCATCTGGATATCTGATTAATGATAGCTGAACATCACACCAGTGCTTGTGTCCCTTTTTTTTTAAACTTTCATGGGTTTTAACCATTTTATTTTCACAGACATATGGACACTTCACTGATAGATGTGGATGTCCAGCCAAGGTACGCAAGAGTCAAAGTCAAAGGAAAGGTACGCTGTCCAGTATTGAGATTTATGTCCTTTCAGATGCAGTTACACATTGTGAACTTTCCAAAAAACCCATTAATTTAGTTTTTTTTTCAAAGTCCTAAAGGGCAGCTGAGAATTGGATGCGATCCAAAAGCTTGTTTCGTCCCCTTAAGTTTATAAGTCGCGCTGTTGCTCAGCAACTGTTCCTATGATAGTTGTGCTGATTTATGTCTGATGCATCCTCAAACTGTGATGCTGCAGAAACACTGATCATGCTGTAAAGCTTGCATAGTGCAGGTCTGATCTCTCACCGTGAGCCACTGATGCAGCTGACATGTCAGACACTTTTCCTGAAAACATACTCAGCCGAATGTGGGCCAGCAGCTGAATATTACCAGCACATACCATTAAGCACATGCAACAAGGTCTCACAAAGCCTTTTTTTTCATCATTTGTACAATAGTTCTTTATATCAGAATTGCAACCGTGGATGTTTGTTGGTGGGAAGGGACACAGAAAGCAAAACTGTGAGCCTGATCCACCTCTCTTATTCGAAGCTCCATCCAGAACAACATTACTAGCTGTCTCTCTGTTTCTTTGAAGGGCACCAGGCGGCATTCATACAATCACAAGAGATTGCTTGTCAGGAAAAACACATGTCGGAACAAATGATTTCCCGGGCGAGGACAGTCTCAACCGTCACAATGACATGTGTGGCACAGAAATGTTTTCAGCCCAATAAAGCAACAAGCAGATTCTCCTCCCTTGTTTTCAAGTGAATATAAATTCACCTTGGCTGCTCGCTTAGTCAGATGAAATTCCCCCCTGGAAATATTTTAAAAGGGTATTGCTTTATATTTGAAGCAGGGATGCAAAAGATTGCGATCGCCTGTGCTCTAATCGTGGTTCAGAAGCACCTGCTCCTTACATTGGAGAGGCGAACAGTTGCAGTGACACTGAGGCTTGGCAACCGACTGAAAGGAGCCACCGGATTTACTCTAATAAAAATCCACTCTTTAATGAAGGTTTATTTGACCACCACATAAATCTTGTGAAGATGAACGACGTGACAGCACATCAGAAGTGAAGCCAAAACGTTGGATTGCTTTCTGCTGCCTCGTTGCAGTATAGATCATAAATCGACGGGGGGAGGCACTTCAGCTCCACCAGAGAGTCACAGCACACCTCGGATGAATAGTCGTCAGGTTTTCACTCATTCACATGCTGATGTTTTTTCGTGACTACGTGGCTGTAACTCTCCTCAGACACGAATACACCAAAATGTGTCTGTAATGCCCTTCAAATAGTAGTGAACACATCAGCTCAGCTTCTCATTAGTTTGGATAACTGCACCACAATTCTCAGCTGCATTCTCATTCACCTGACTGGAACTGCAGGCGGACCCTCATACAGCCGCATTAAGATCTAATTTCCCACTTCAAACTTTTTATGCGTCCACTGTCGCTGCTTAGTCATCAATGACATTTCATTGTCATTGCACATTCACAGTGCTGACATGATGACAGTTTTTTTTTCACTTGCTGCCTTCAGTTCTACTCCTCTCATTCCTTCTTATTTTACTGTCCCTCTATTAATGTCATAATGTGTCGATGGGACGGAGTGATTCATGTGATGACCGGCAGATTCATGGAGATACTCCCTGCCACTGACTCAGGACCTGTGGGACGTGTGATAGATGAAGAGTCGCACTTAGAGCGAATAAAAGCCCATCCGAATCTGCTGAATCATCACGTTCAATTCTGACTCTGACAGTACTGTTACATTTATGAGAGACTGTTTGAAACTCCTGCCGTGAATTTTTTTTTTCTTTCCTGCCTCCAAAATGGCAGCTGCCCAAGATGAAACAGCCACTATCTTTCCCCCGAGTGGTCCCTGTTTAGATGTTACAACCTGTAATAAGGCGAGCTTCCTGCCAGAGTCGGCGTCAGCAGAAGTTGAGCATTTTTTATATCATGTCAGGTGTTTATTTGCAGCCCTGCATGAGATCTGCTGCAGTCTGGCTGCAGCTTATTGCGAAGGGAGGCTCGGTCCTGCGGGTCGTCCAGAGCTTACCTCCAGGTGTCCACTCCGCCACGGGTCCCCTCCGCAGCACTGAAGAAATGATTCTGCCACAAACGGACCTCAGTAACCTTCAAGCCTGATTGAACAGCTGTTTGGCCACAAATAATTTTTCTTTTTTTTCCTGTTGTTTTCACCCTCCTATTATGGAGCCCTGCAGGTAGTCAGAGTCCTGTGAATGTCATGGCTCGGCTTCAAGCCGTTACAGTATTTATGGATGGTTGTTTTATGCCAGGGGTCAGCCCGATTAGACGGCGGGGGTGATTTACGCAGTGATATATCAACTCAGGCTTTAAAAATCCCCCTTTAAATATTAGTTCATCCAGAGGAGCCGAGGGAATTGACCGGGGAGTCCATCTGAGCAGCTTGTTAGTCATCCACACACTGACACTCAGTTCGAGGAGAGTCGAAAGGGAAGCGTTAGTTTTAGACGTTTCATTTTGGGCCTCCCGGTGAGTGTGGTTTCCCTCCAATTCCCCCTCAGTATGAAATAACAGTAAAATGAAGAAAAAGTCCAATTTTACGCTCAATTTGTCTTTCCACATGGTTCATTCTAGTTTTCATTGGATTTCACTTTAGTGATTGATTGCCACTGTTCTCATTGAGAGCTATTTTTGGTCACTCTCCTAAGTCCTTTCTGGAAAGTGTTCCTATAAAAAGACCCACTAATGATTAAAGTCATTTGACACAGTGGGACAGCAGCAGTGCCAGATCAGAGCATTAATCTCACTAATTAAAGTTGTGAATAATTTACTCTGCAGATATTTCAGGTGGTTCTGCCCGCTGAAGTGAAGCCGGACAGCTCGAGCGCTCAGAGGTCTCAAACCACTGGACACCTGGTCCTGACGATGCCCCGGGTACGTACAGCTACTCATCAATCTGGTGTACATCAGCATCAGACGAAGTGGACAGCAGGTAAACTTTACAACACGAGCAGAGAAAGCAGGTGCAGTGGGGAAACTTTCAGGAAAACTTCACATGTGTGAGTCCTGACTACAGCAGGAGGAACTTTTGGTAAAAGAACTCAACAAGTTTGGGTTAGAGTTAGTCAAGCTGTATTGACTTGCTTTGGCAACGCCGGAAATGAGGAAGCAGCTGAAGGAGGTGCACATACAGTTCACCCCTTAAAATTACACCAGTTGATGTCGGTGCTTAAAAAGTAATATTTGTCTGCAGATGGCTTCATCAGAGATAAAGGATACATGTTGACAGCTCACCCAGAGGTCAAGAGCCAAACCCCGTCATGTTTCTCTGCGGAAAACCTTTGATGAGTGCGATTAGTTTAGGGAATACATCTTGTTCATTGTTGTTTTGCTCCTGTTGGAGAAATTGCACGTTGAGGTTTAATGAAGAAGTCTTTATAGCCACGATAAAAAGAGGCAGGTGCTGACACTGCAGAGTCAGAGCTGCCTCTATTAATCCTCCATATGGCCACTGACGCATCCTTTACCAGAGTATCGGTGAACAGTTCAGAAATCAAAGGGCGGAAGCTGTTTGTAGTGCACGCCAGTAAACAAGTGTTTTCTGTGTCTCATTTAAGGCTGAAGGAGAAATCAAGGGGACGAGGATCCGCTCACGCCCATCAGCAAAATGCCGAAACAAACCCGGTCACAACTCGCTGGATGACGCTAAACGGTAGATTCTCCTTTCGCATTCCATTTTTGATGAAAGTGACTTAATTGTAATGTGAAGACAGGAATGAAAATCAAACAAACTACCTGAGTAACTCTATCAAAGAGTTTAATGTCACTTTTACTTCTCAAAAAGATGTCCTCTTATTTTTCTCATGTTTTAATGGAAAAAAACTAACAAAAAACAAATTACCAGAAAAAAGCCTTTACATTAAAACTGAAGAATCAGCTTGATGATGTTTTGTCATACTGAGTTAAAATCCAGTCCAAAATAAAATGGTATGATGGGAGACTTTTCTTTATTTTGGACCAATTGATGGTCTGAATTATGTTGTTGGAAATTTGTACTTTAATACAGACAGGTTGAAAAGAATATTCAGTTTGCAAAAATATCTAGCTATAGAGAACAGCTAGTGGCTGAACTTTGCCCAGCAGACAGTTACATAGATTTGTCTATTTGTTTGAATTTATCAGAATCGAGCGACAGTCTCAGTCGGCCGTGATGTTGGTCTTTGTTTGGCCTTGAGTTGAATGCGCTCTTATTTGAATGCCTCTGGCTTATCTGGTCCCCATTGTCCTAATTACAGATGCCTGGTGTATATTAAACATTCTGCAGGGCTTCATTTTATCAGCCATGTTAATGATAGCTCTCTGTTTTAATGACCGTGTGCTGGGCACTGATAACCTTGGCCAGATCTGAGACACCACATCAGGGAGAAAGTACAGTGAACCACTCAGCACAACACATCTTTTATTGTAGGGTTCACATTTGGCTTCAGGCAAATCACCATACAACTGCAGCTGGTGTGTCTTATGCAACTCTAAAATCTCCCATGGACTATTTCTTAAAAACAAAATGGCTTTCTGACAGCATTGTCATGTTCAAGTGATACATTTTCACCCTCTTTCAGTCACTGCTTTTGTTGGGTTTCATTCAGGCAGGAGGGTATTAGTGAAGTCCTGAAAGCAATCAGGCACTCAGAACTGCATTATCACACAAGTGTAATGTCACACTGACTACAATAAAAGTTGACATGATGCTCACGGTGATCGATCCATTTTGAAGAAAGCTGCTGCTTGTTTTGGAAAACAGTCGGCTACATTTTGAAATGTTGGGTGCTCTTAGAGCAGCTTTTGGCTAATGGTGAAGTCTCAAGTGACAGCTGTGACTGGGAACGCCTGTTTTACACTGCAATGACTCCAAGCAAGAGCGAGTGATGTTACCTTGTGATCATGGAAACAATAAGTGTCACGTCTTCCTGCAGCCCCTCCATAGTTACGAGGTGCCCGTCTGACCACATGCGATGGCTGTATGATTTTTTTTTCCTGTTGCATGCATTTTTTTATTGGTTAAATCTTCCTGTCTGGAGACTGAACCACGCTGACGATCTTGCTGAGGTTTGCAGCTTCACCTCCTAATGAGCACATTAGTCCTCAGTCCTGTTTCACTGAGCCTCTGTTTCCTCTCCTAGCCTGGGGGGGCACTCTTCATCCCACTATCATCATTATCACTTTATGACTGGGAGTCGCTTCTTGTCCTTCAGCTGGCCCCATCAAACGCAGTAAAGAGCCGCTGAGCAATCACGCAGCCTTCGAATTAAACATTCGATAAAAATGCTAAGCCGCTCCTGCTCCACAGCAAGGTGACAGGTGAACAGCCCTGCTGGCTGCTGAGTTATTGCCTCATTTGGACACGATCAGGAGCAACCCTTGACCCCAGGCTTTCCTGCAGATTCCATACTCCGCCTCTGGCATGGATGAAAATGGATCTGAAGGCCATGCTGGGTGTAAAATGGATTTGCTTGATGACAGAAGCCAGGGCGTACCGTAAATGCTATAATGAAATGGAATACCAAACAGTGTCTGAGGGCTAGAGGTGATGCTTCCTGTGATAATTTCCTGATGTGTTTGAAAGGTCACAGTTCGAGGTCAATTGAGAAGAATACTGCAGGATAGTCCAGTGAAGTTACTGCTGTGCTGTTTCTCTTTAGGATGCACGAGATTCCAGGACTCAGTAAGGGTGTTGGTGGTGGTTGGGTGGGGGCTGGGGGCTGGACCACTGCGCATCTGTAAAATAATTTGCTTCTCTTTGTTTACCAGACTATATGTGGTCTGTTCATCCTCTCACCTGACCCCTCCTTCACCTTCCCACACAAACTCTGCCAACTTTCACTACAGATGATTTTATCAATATTGCACCATGTGCAGTTATCGGGACCAAACTCTCTCATTACAGCACGTTCCCGGTCTGATAATAAGGTGAGGACACTCCTCCTCCGAGGGTCTGCAGACCTCATTACCTGCGAGATGTAATGAACAACGGGCCTGAGCCTACGGTGACCTATTACAGGCAGCCGCTTTGGACCTCCCAACCAAAGAGGGCATTAGCAGGAGAAGCCCCCGCACTAATGGCTCCATCCGTCTCACGAAGAGGAGGTGCTGACAATAACGTTTACCCGCTACCAAGATGATTGTTGGTGCTAAACTTAGACCAAGCTCCAAGATGACATAAATCTTTGAAATCACCTTCCAGCTCTTCATCATTAATATACTTAAGATTCATTTAGATCCTTTACAGTGTCGTGAGTTTAAGGAAACTAATGAGCTGAGAAACGGTTCATCACATGTCCTCCATTCATATTGGGGGAAGAACTATGGCTCCCCGACAATGTGAATATAATAAATCAGCCAGCTGTGCAAAGAGAAACATTGGATTTAGGTTTGGATCCTGGAGTTTTGCTGAACTGAACTGGTGAAATTAAGGAGAAGAAAATTAAGAATTTTCATATCCTCTCTCGGGTTTGAGTAAACTGAGCTGGAGTGAGTGAATATAGGACTCACATTCAGGATAATTTAACATCACTTGCACAACATGAGAAAGTGGAGGGAGACACTGATCAACTATAGAGACATAAAGATAGTTTGTGGGTTAAACTGGCTTGTAGAGAGATTGTGGTTGAGAAAGTAAAAGCCACCCCTGTCCACGCCATCGTCGCCACCACTTTGAGTCATTTAGTGAGCCTCTAAAACCTCCAACAGCTCCCCAGGCGCTGCACTGAGGCAGCACGCTGCTCCCACTCTGTTCGTTAAAGTTAACCATGAAAAAGATGAATGCAAAGACAAAATCTGCTCAAGGAGCTCAGTAAAAAAAACACCGTAGAGAAAACGAGTGCTGAGGTGCTCAGCGGTTTGCCTTCTAACTTGTCCTCTAAATCCACGTGAACAGGACATGACCTCAGTCTTCTCCGACTCCGCCTTGCTTCTGTCTGCCTCTTATCCAGACACAAGCTGATGGGATTAACATCAGACCTGTGACATCTCCGATGGTTTGATCTGTAATCACGGCTGCAGACATCGAACAGAACCTGTTGGTCATCCAGCAGCCGCTACAACTTGATTAAATTCCCATTATAAAACTGGGAGCGATGCCCCCCATCGGAGCTCAGTCCTGATAAAAGCTCAGTCCTGGTTATGTCCCAGACATGAACCTTCAACAGTTCATGCAGTGACCTGTGTTGAGTATGAACTCTGTTTTATTTATTCCAGCAAAAAAAATTGGAGACCTGCTGCTACCTGCTGCTTTTGATGGTTGGTTTTTGGCAAGTACTACGGCAGACTCATAGTGAAGTCCTTAGGAAATTACTGGTGGTTTGTCTTAACCATAGAAAAACTAAAACACACAAAAAAGAAATCCAACTTGTTTTTGTAATTCAATTTATTTAACTATTTTTGTTTTTCTTTGGAAAAATCCGATGTCCATACACATGAAGTTCCTTTCTTGTATTTTTCTGCTGTGAGTATAAAGTGAAATAATCTGAAAAGTGTTTACTTATGAAACAAAGTGAGAACACCCTGTTGTGCAGAGCAAATAAAGTGGAAGCCCCTGATTGTTCACTCCGTTCGCGTAAACACTTGACAAAGTTGCCCAGTGTCGTCGAGTGCAGCCAGAACCCAGTAAATAGGTGATTGCTG
>JAUESE010000048.1:16194763-16208132 GCA_032274725.1 Malacoctenus triangulatus | reverse complement strand
AAGGTTGTGAACAAAGAAAACACATCATTGTGGAATAATAATAGACTTTACAGCAGGCCTGAACGCATACGTGTGATGTATTTTTCCCGGTTGCTGCTCATTTGGCTTTGCCCCACTTTCATGACAAGATCTATTATAACAATAAAATGCAACATTTCCTATGAAGGATTTCTCGCAGTGTGGTTGGCCTGTGGGCTGCAGAGAGAGGCTGTAAGATCATCTCAGCTGTATCTCCGGGATGCAAAATATGTGGCTTTAATGTCTTTGCTGGTGGGCTGAATGTGGGGGGGAAAAGCGATTCTGTGTGGTGATAAATTGGCATCTCTAAAGTGGGAAGAGAAGCGGCTCCGGTGGCATCATTCCCCCGTCTCTGCTGAGGAATCGGCCCCCGTCGTGTCCCAGGGTGACCTCGGGGCCGCCCTGAGGAGAGCTCTCTATCGACGCGGGAGAAACGAATTCAGCTCGCGTCGCCGTCAGGAAACAAACTGTGGACGAAGCGTGAATGAGGAGCGTACACTCGCCTCATAGCTCCAGCTGGTCCGTCTCGCCACACAGCAGGTTTAAAAAGAAAGGTTTTACATTTGGAAAAAGTGAGACGTGTCCAACCA
The DNA here is from genome assembly GCA_032274725.1 of Malacoctenus triangulatus. Lineage (NCBI taxonomy): Eukaryota > Metazoa > Chordata > Actinopteri > Blenniiformes > Labrisomidae > Malacoctenus > Malacoctenus triangulatus. The sequence goes on along the minus strand of JAUESE010000048.1, from coordinate 16,207,524 downwards.
AGCCGATGTAAATTAGAAACTAAAGCGCGCTGCCTTCTTTGCTTTTCGCCGAGCCAGACTTCATCACCCTCACTGACAGCTGAAGGCGGCGCCGGCGGGAAAGGCTCAGCACCTCTCGCCTCGCTTTTTTATTTTTTTTTCTTACTTCCAGAGTTCAGTTCAATAACCCAGCAGACTGAGACGGAGGAACACCACTTCATTCACCCAGGCAGACGTGGCAGGCAGTCGACACACAGGGTTGTTACTTTAAACCAACTCCACGCTCAAGTTACAGATGCTCTCCAGGCAGCAGGCTGCGAAGGAAACCACTGCAGCAACGAGCCGTTCGCATCAACAAAAAAAGGCACGAGTGAAATGTAACAAGGAACATTTCAGAGGAAATGTCAAACTTCATCTATAACGGATTCACATTTGGTCTTAATGTGCAGCCGAGCTAAAGAGGAAGCTCCGAAAGAAGCTCCACACAGACTGGCACCGTCACAGAAAGCGAACCACTACGAGAGAGAAAGAAGACAAAAACACGAGTCTCAAAACATCAACAATAAAGGAGTTGTTTTTATGATCAATCAATGAACCTGTCACAGGGAGCATAAGAGGACAAAGCTCTGAAGGAGCCGTGGTCAGCTGGTATTTGTGTTTCTTTTGTCTGTGGTGTTTTACAGTAAAAGGCTTCAGGTGAAAGGAGCAAAAGTGAGAAAAGGAGAATGATTTGATGAAGACGATTATCTTAAAAAAAGAGGAAACCTACAACTACAATATTCTATTACATCAGACTATAAAATCACAATGATAGATGAGGTGTTTTCTTTTGCTGCCAAGACTGCATTTTTCCTCCTCATTACAACCACACGCTGAGTAATTACCTAAACGACAGCAACATTGTCAAAAAGACGGCGTCCTGGCTGCAGCCGCGCCGGTTCCACCAGTGAGAGACGTTCGCGTGCAGCAGATTGTTCGTGTTGATGGCGTCAGCGAGGATTCTCTGTTTACTCTCCTCGCCGTCTGCCGCAAAACACCCGTCCACGCCAAACCCTCCACGCCTCAATCCAACCAATCGCACGAACCCGCTCACCCCGCTGCACCCCCTGCTGCCATCGCGCATCGCCATGGAAACCTTGCCACACGAGGTATGACTGCTGATACCTGACAAGACTGATGAGCAGCAGGGAGGAAGGAAGGGGGGCATGTGTCGCCATGGTGATTTGGATTTGGAGACAGAGGGATAGTCCAGTGAGAGAGAGAGAGCAGCGAGTTGCCATAGAGACACACAATGCATGTCATCCAATAGAGGTTGGTGGTGGTGGGGGGGATTCTTGCAATGATGCAGCACCCCATTAATGTGCTTCATCTGACTGCTCTGAGAAAAGCTTAAATCTGTGAATGCTGACTGGAAGGTGAGACGCGCTTCTCTTCTCGCTTCTTGAAAAAAAAAAACAGCGAATATGCAGGAAATCTGCAACGTACACTGCTCCCATTGCCATGGCAACCGCCAGCCTGACAACGCCAACAGCTCCTGGAAGATATTGCACAGTGAAACTGAGACGTATCCACGAGGCAAAAATGAGCAGCGGTCCAAAAAAATAGCCACACAAATTCAGGACATTAGGTGTCACAGAGAAAACAAAAGATGGACCCTTGAAAGAACACCAGAGAGTTAGTTTGAAACCCTTAAAGTGAGGAAGCGGTGCTGAAGGACCACACAGAGACGCCGAATGGCCACCAGCACACACACCGAAACGTATGGCAGCCATAAAAAGATACAAGAAGGCCACAAAGGAGCAAAATGTGATACGACACATCCGTGAGACACAAGCAACAGCAGTAGTTATCACAGCTGTGGTTGATTTGCCAGCCTGCACAGTTGGACTCCTGTGATTCTGTCCTGAATAGTTGTGGACTTTATGTTTTCATGTGTCAGATGACCTCTGCTGTTACGGGAGAGTTGTAAAGATGTGCGAGCTTTAACGTCACGCTCCGTCATGTTAAACAGCGAAGGATGTCAAGCTTTATTTATCAGTTGGATCTGCTGAGTGGGCCGTTCCTCACGGGTTCCTCCACGCTGGAATGGAGGCTTTGACGTGTTCTCATTGAAGGTACAAATAGCAAAGTGAGAAGTGGACGAGGGGAGAAGTTGTATTTCCTCCGTTCCCTCGTCTTATCTGCATCTCTGTTTTGCTTCCTGTCCATCTTGCGTCATCTCGCCTGCACTGTACCGCGCTGCTGCAGTGCCGCGTGTCCACTATGTTCCAGGATTAATGAGTGTGCCTTCGAGCGTTGCCACCCTGAGCGGCCAAGGTCAGAGCGCAGTGATTTCCAACACTGTCAGGTGGACTTGAGGCTCTTTTGCTCTGTAATGAGGCTTTACTTTACACCCCCCTCCTCCCCACACCCTAAATAAAAAAGAAAAGAAAAGCAGAGTCAAAGTGGTGCTGGCCACCTCTGGTAGGAGATCAGACTGTAGCAAAGTGTTCGTTAATGAACTAAATGTGTGATTGCAGAATGACCCACACATCCCTCACAGCAGCACTGCTCGCTGCTTTTGCGGTGTTTTTCAGCCTCGCCGCTCTGAGGAGCCACTCGTCCAACATCAGAGGCGTTCAGAGCTGTTCTGTGGCTGCAAATTGCAGATGTTTTGCATCATTTTGTGCCACTCTGGTCATTTTCCTTTTTTTTTAACTTGTTCTTTGGTTAATTCGGGTCATTTTGCACCCATGTGGGACATCATTCATTCTCCCTCTTTCGATTGCTGCTGTAACTCAAATTACCTCAAATTTATGTCTGATCACTTTGTGCTCCTTGTACATTTTGTGGGTCTTTTTGGTGACTCATTTTGTTGCTGTTGGTCTATTTCTGGTACCATTTAGTTTTGTTATAGTTATTTCTTCTATTGTTTAACCACTTTCTGTCCCAAACACTTTTCTGTGTCTCTGACAATCTTTTTGCTTTTTTTTCATCTTTTTTTTCATTTTTTTGTCCTCTTTTAAACGTGCTGGTAGCCTGTTGGTGACTGAAAACTCCAATTTCATTATAATCTCGTACTTGTTTGTCTTTTGTCATTAGGAGGAACCCTGAAAAAAAATCAGTTTATCGGAACTGAGAGTAACTCAAACCTGCGTCATGAGCAACAATCATCCAGTCGTATCTGTGCTGGCGTGCTCCTGCATGGATTTCTACTCTCATTATGATTAATTACTTCCTGTAAATTTCATTTGGAAATCTAATTTGGACACACTGTGAATCTGCAGTGTGTCAGTTAGCGGAGACGAGACACTCTGCTGCTGCAGTGCCGCAGATTTAAAATGATTACACAGGACTGTTTTCGCAGAATGAACCTTTAAGTAGGAGTTTTAATTAGGCTCCAAACGCATGCGTCTCGTTCCTTCAATGACGATCTCAAAGTGCGTGTGACCAGAAGCATCCGACAGAAGTCGCTCATTAAGGAGTGGAGACAGTTTGTTTACATGAATGTTAAACTCACTGACAAGCTAAGGCTCTAATTTATCTTAGTAGGACAAAGAGATCAATATTTAGTAGAAAACAGATGATGGTCCAGCCTGCAGCGGCTAATCTGTGGTTCCTGGAACTGAAACCAGCCTGACTCACTCGCTGGGATCCACCACATCTGTCAGTCGGGGTGGGAATATTTCTCTCTGACCTCCATCTCCGTTCCCTTTGATTCAATGCTGCTTGTATAATACGGTATGTAAGACACGACATTTATACTCAGCCTGTGGAAATCAGATAAACACCTACTCACTCAGACAAATCGCTGTCTGAGTGCCTGAAGTATCCTTTTTAAGAAAAAAAAACGTTAGACATCCTCATCCTCTCTTAAGTCTAAAAAATGAATTATATTCAGTTATACTTCGTCTTTTATTTTTGTAATTCCACGTAACTCGATATCTGACTGAAGCGATGTAACTCACTGGCTGTTTTTTGACGCCTCTCACACATCATCCTGTGTGGAACCAGCATGTTCTCCCCGTTCATTGGTGGGTTTTTCCTCCAGTTTTCTCACACCGTCTCTAACTTGCCCACGGGTGAAATTGTGTGTCTGTCATTCAGCGTGTTTGTCTTGTGGTGGGCTGCCAAACCTCTCCAGGTTGTCCCCCGAGACTTTAAACTGGACAGGCTGTTTGGAAGACAAACGCTCAAAGCAGTGCAAAAAAAAAAGCTTCCTGTTCAATTGTTCTGTTGTTTTGTTTTCTGTCCACAAATGAAAAACGCAACCGCAATTTGTAATGCAACATATCACAGCTCACAGTCGTGGTCTGTAGGAGCTTCCTCAGCAACAACAGAAAGACTCCAGTCGTAAGAACTCAAAGCATCCTTCAACAAATTACTTATCTCTTATTTTCATGTCATTGTTATTCAGTTATTAGGCCTCAAAATACTTTACTTTTTTTCATTAAACCCTGTCGTTCTGTATTGTTGCAACAAGAGAAGGTCCAGCCCACCTACCGTCATTAGTGTTTACAGTCTTGTTGATTATTGTTGTTGATGTCACACTGAGGTGGGTTGGGGGAGAAGGTGGGCCTCACGTCTGTGGGACTGATTAGAAACAAAGATATTCAGTTGGGCTGAGACCGTTCAGATTAGCAGGGGCGAACATTGCCTAATTACAGAGACTGGGAAGTTTCTTCCTACTGGTGCGAGTTAATGAATTTGTAAATTGTGTGGGTGTCTAATTGCACGGCTCTGCTCGCTGCAAAGGCAGCGCTCTGAAAGCTCCCCACCGCTCAGCCGCGCGCCGACTGTGGACCAAGAAAGTTTCCTTCGAAGACAAAGAGCGAGTCAGACATCGGCGGTCGCGAGTCAAAAGCGTATTTGTGCTAATGAACAGCGCTGTTGGTCGGCTGACACTGATTGCTTACACCTCCTCCTGCCAAGCCAGTAATGGCTTCCCCGGCCTCAAGGGCACTCAGGTGACAAATTACAGCCTTTGGCAGGCGAAACCCTCGGAGACCCGGTCAGGCTCTGTGCTCGTCGTATGCGCTCAGTGAAAAAGCTTCTGGCTCATCGGAGGCGCGGCTGAATGACACAGCTGTGGACCGTCGGACGTATGTGCCGCACAAAGACTCATCCAAACGTTGGATGTGACGGAGTTGAAGCGGACATGAGTTACAGGGTTCAGAGGAAAACAAAGCCTCCTCTGATGGGGCTGCACCAGCCTCCTTCCAGCTCGCCTTCATTGATTCACACTTATGGACGACTTAAACTCTCCAGTCGACCTCATATCAATGTTTGGATTGTGGGAGGAATGCCGGCTTCATCCGTCTACGTGCCACTTTGCAACCAATTACGTGTGTGGGCAACTCTTTTGTCATCATTTTGGATGAATTTTATATACGTTCAATCATTTTTTCTCACAATTGAGATGCTTGGTGTCTTTTTTTGGATGTGTTTGATTCTGGCATCAACTCAAACTCACTCTGGCTGTTATTTTCCTCTTTCTAGGATATCAATAGTTCCCCCACGAGACTTTTAGGGATGTTTGTTAATCTATTCAAACTTTTATGATTTGTAGTCATATTGGTCCACAGTCATCACATGATGTTTGATTTCGTTGTTTAACTTTGTCGAGTTGGAATAAAATCCCTCATATTTTATCACCAACATAAAGCACATTACAGACGTGTGTTACAGAGTCAGTGCCCATCATACTCTCCCTCTTCCTCCTCATCCTCCTCCTCCTCCTCCCCCCCTCCATCCTCCTTCCATCATTTATGTGTTGGGACGAAACTCGATTGACATCGCATTCATTTTCATTTCCTTTGCTTCCACTCGGAGACAGCTGGTCGTAGTGACGCTCGCTCCCCGAAGGCAAAGACGATAAGTCACGGCTTTGGAACTGGGTCAATAAGTCTGCTTTCATAACTCCGGTAAACAAACACAAATGGTTGCTTGTCGCGAGGCGAACGCCTCAGCCGCTCCCTCCCGGGACGCCTAATAGCGTGATTTTTCATCATCGCTCTGTTTTTCCGTTATTAACTTGAAAAACGGGCCGCGAACGTGACGGAGAGCCAGTGCAGATGGATGAATGAGTTCAGTGTCAGAATGGAGGTATTGATTGATGAGCGAGCGATGCCCTTTAGGAATGATGAAGCAGACACGGAGCGCTGATGATCCTGAATGTGGAGGGATCCCTCTGCTTCTGCCTCCTCACTTCATCTGGGAAAACCAACATTCTTAGGTTCATTCTTCATGCAGGTTGGCTTTTTCCAACACTTTTTGGTCACAACACTTTTCTTTACCGACTCCAGCAGCCATGTTTGTCCTCCGCTCATCTTTCTGTCCATCACCAGCGAGGCGGAGCGGAGTTTCTGAAACCTCATTTCCTTTGGAATGACCCTAATTATACGGCCAGGAAATCTAAGATAATTAGCAGACAGGATTTGAGATGTGGTCCTAAACTCCCTAAAGACAAGGTCAGTCGATTGTGTCCCCTTCACACAAAACCACACAAATCCTCACCGTTTCATCTGCTTTCACTGTTTTTTTCATTGTCTCCCACTGACTCAGTTAAACTGTAGAAGTTGCTACAAAACAAGTTTGAGAAGTGAAAGCAACTTCTGCCGGGTCTTCGGGGTCCTGAACTTTGGCGCAGAGCGGCCTGATCGCAAACCGAAGGAGTGGCGGCGGTGATTGATCTGTCTGTGAGGTTTGCATTTTTTCGTGGCTGTCACTTTGTATCAAAGGCAGAATAAAGTGCTGAGACAGTTCGGACCCAGAGTGACGAGAGAGAGAGCGGCCGTCTGCTTCACTGCAGTGACTTTCAGCCCTGCTTCATTTTAACAAGGCCCCACGTGCACTTAACTTGTCACAGCTATTAAAGTTTGAGGAGGCTGATCCGTGTGTTTCCTCCTTTCTTTTTGTTCTGCTGATGGCACGCAGATATATTTGCACACCGCTGTATTCTCTGGCAACAACTAAATGTGTAAAATAAACAAATATTCTGCATGTTATAAAATAAACCACATATATATTTACTCTCCTCAGTATAAACAAAGTAAACTTCTCTTGAGATCAAGTACATCGATTTGTCAGCTTGAGATGTGCTATTATGGGACAAAAACAAGTGTCCTCATTATCAGCACCAGATTTATTCTCATTTGCATGTCCAGTATCAAGGAAAATGCAACAATGCACAGAAGCTGCAGCCGAGGCGCTCCATCATCATCTCTCTTTATGTCTGGATCTCCAAAGCACAAGAAAATGCCTCATTAATTAGACATGGATTCACAAGTCGAGATATTATCATCTATCATTTTGGATGTTTTGAGACACAAAATGCTGAAAAAGACAAATTGGTGGAGGATCAGAAAAGTATCAGAGTGCTCGTCATCTGAATTAAATGAGTGTACTCAGTGAGGTGTTACACAAGTGCTCGGTTCAATAATTTCAAGGTTTGACCTCACAAGTTGTTCGAGTTTGTGTCATCGAAAAAACAGGAGCAAGGATAACGTGAAGAGCAGAACTAAGCTGCTGTTTTGAAGCTGAATGACATCCGTGTTCACATCAGAGAAAAGCGCGCTGTTCCCCCATAAATCTTTATTGAGCAGACACAGGAGGAGAGATTAAAAGAGAGAGGTCCATTGATCTCCTCCAACCGCTGAGCTCGGTCCCACGAGGGGCGCAGACGACTTCATGGTGGGGCCGAAGGAGTCGATGGGACCGGTTCCTCGCAAGGGCGCCGGGCTTTACGACGCGAACGCCGCATCAGCTGTTGAAACTTAAAGAAAAGCCTTTGCATGGCGGTGGCTTCTCCTGCAGGTCGCTGCTTGGTGAGTTACCGTCTCTGAAGCTTATTTACTCCTCAGCTCCTCAAGGAAGTTCTTCGACGCGAGTTTGCTGCTGTGGCTTCTTTTGTGCCCAATTACCAAACGTTCCATAATTGGCTCTAATGAATCAGATTAGTTCTGCTAATTATCTCGTTGGGACTTTTCAAACATCCGTCGGGGTGGGGGGAGTAAACACGCAAGGCAAATTAATTGAGTCAAACCGAGCCTGTCCCTGCCATCATTACCTTCTCCTTGCTTTGATAAGGGACACAAATATAGGTCAGAAATGACAAAACTTACCATGATTTTATGTCCTTACAGCCATCGTGTTGCTGTTACTGGTTATGCGCGTTCACTGCCTGAGCTGGGAACCGAGTCTCCTGTGAAAGTTAGCGAGACCCTTTTGACTTGCAGCTCATGATCGGTGGGACTCCACATCAACATGCTTGTACATCAATGAAGTTGTCAGCTGTTGTCCTGCTGATTCTGCATGTGTGAACGGGAGCACACACACACGCACACGCACGCACGCACATACACACACACACACGCGCGCGCACACACGCACACACACACAGCAACAGCACCACATACTGGGCTTGGGACATTCCAGGTCAAGCATGGCGGTGGTGCTCCGTCAGCGAAGTCCAAATCACTCCCTGAATATCCGTGATATTTTTTCCTGCCAGCCTCTTTGGCCTTGTTAGGGGGGTCGAGGGGGGGATGGGGGGGGGGGGAGTGCTGGAGGTAAAATCCATCCCTCTTTATGTGAACAGCAGCAAATCTGACCTCCTGTCAGTGTTGAAAGGTAATTCAGGGGTCAGCAGAGGGGCCTGGGGGAAAAATATCGCCCTGCCGAAACTCCACATCCACAACTTAGAGATAACACACTCATCTGTTTCATAAGTGGGCGGGAGCAGTGCAGATGCCAGAGTGTTAAGTAGAAGAATGTTTCCTTTGAGAAGGTGAAATGAATCCTCGTCTGCAGGTCCTCTTCCTGACATCATCTATTCTAATGCACACTCTCAGCTATGATTTTAAATTCTGAGTCTCGGCTGAGAAATCAGGAGCTCGTCTGTGACACTGTGAGGCGAAACAAAAAAGTCCCGCTCACATCCAGCACTCCTCTGAGCCCACTGCGACGATTGAGCCATCCCATTTAAATTTCCCTCCCAGTCGTCCCCCTTTCGGAGGCAGGGGTCAACCAGAACGACGCCCCCCGGGGTCACGGGATGGAGACTGTCCTATTTGATGTGCGTCGGTGGTTTTTCTGTCTCTCTCTGTTAGCATTGTGATGAACCGCTAAACTGTCCAGGGTGCAGCCTGGCCTTCGTCCACTGTCAGCTGAGATAAACTGCAGCCCGCTCTGAACCTACGAAGAAGATGGATGGACACAAAATTAATTTCTAACAAATTTATAGTTGGACGAAGCGTCTTGGAGTGACACAGCAAATTTCTCCAGCTAAACCTTGTAGATGTAACAGATCATAGATGTATTTCCTTCTCCAGAGCTTCTCAGCTTTGTGGGTGTGAATAGCAGCTTTTTTCCAATGTTGCACAACACATTTTTTGCACTCATCAGTACATTGTTTTAGGTGCTATATTCAATATCTGCTAAGAAACCTCCTGAAATCCTGCAGAGGGGTCATCAAAGGTCACATTTGCCTTTATTGATTGAGCTGCAGTGTGGTGAACCAGCAAATCAAATCTGTGCAGGCTGCACTGAAGCTGTGCTGCGACAATACACCAAGAAAAGGTACAGGATGGAAATTATAGGACATTTTCACTCCGAATGTTTTTCTCCAAGTGCTTCGAAAGACAAAGTTGCCTTTTGACAATAAATTTGCCTTCTAAAAAGCAGCAGCATCGAGCGAGTTTCAGAGTGAACATTTAGACTCGATGTGATGTATTTCTGCCCCACAGTGGGGGGGTTCGAACTTGTGGTGGGCTCGCCCGGTGAACTGCAGATCCCGGCCTCTCATCTCGTCCTTGTAACTGCAGTCATTAACACTGTGCCGCCGCCGTCCTTTCCCACCAGTGTTTGCATATCGCCGGGCAAATTAACTGTCAGAAATGCATCGTCTGCACTCCCTTTATTGAATCTCGCCGGCAAATTGGTTGTTAGGAATCCTCAGGGGTGGTATCAGCACTGGGGAGCCCGGCCGAGGCTCGGCCCCGCTGCGCCTGTGGACGCAAAGTGGATTAATGGAGGGAGGAGACACACAGGTGGGATTATTGACACACATGCGCTTTAATTGCCGATAAAACGTCTATTAAAATAAACAAAGTAATTGATCTAATAATGTTGCTTTAAGAGTTTTAGTTACAAGAAACATTATTAGCAAGATTAAAATTCACTTTTTGTTCGCATCTGTGTTTCCTTCTGCAAGAACAGACATTTGTGATGGTGATACACTTTTCTGTATTATTCTGAGGCAACAAGCGTCCTAATGTCAATGCTGCCACTGCTGAGCTTGATGTGATGAGGAGCTGAAAGAGAAGGTGTTGTTTACTTGCAGAGCCAACCGAGTGTCTCATACAGCCTCAATGAATTCCAACAACGTTTTGTTGTTAACAAATCACACCACTTCATGGAAATTACTTTACCATCCGACTTGCTTGTACCAAGAAACGAAGCTGCAGACAAACAGACAACATTTCTTGTCAGGGTAAATTCATAAAAGCTGTGTGGTCCAATCACGGAAGTTGCAACCCTCAGATACATTGTAAGTGAAATTAGCTGGAGCAACAGGATGCGAGTGAGGTTGTCCTCTGTTGGATTCATGTGCTTTTTGAAGCAGTAAATATCAGACACATTTTTGGACTCCATCCGTGACCAACTGTCCACCGACACCATGCAGGCTGCAGCCCACCGGTCCATCCTGACACGCCTGGACCCGTCCCCCAAACCCCTCACTGTCCTCCTTCAGCAGGTTAACGCAGATCCAAGGGACTTTTTTTTTTTTTCTCTGCTGGTCACGGTGACTCTCCCCCCTCTCAGGAAACTCTTGATTGCCAATCAGAGCACAGATTGGATTCCATGCTTCATTTATTTGTCCAGCAGGCAAGTTAATGGAGTGTTACAGTCGTCGTATCCAGCAGCATTACAGTGTCTCGCATACCAGTGATGGACGTGACGTTGGGTGGAGGTGGGGGTCTTTTTAGGACACTAAGTCAGACTTATTGTTATTTCACTTGTGTCATTAAAGGCATATCTATGTTTCTGTTGGTGTTCTTTAACTAGACACATCCTGTGCAAACCCAAAGTTTCCGGTGTGATGTAACTGTTTGCTGACGTGGTTGTTTTGCTTGTGTTTGGAGGACGGAGCGGCTCTTTGATTTGTGTGCTGTTTGTCCGTACGTGTTGGATCTAATGGCCATCGACGTTGTTCCGTGTCCCTTTATTGAACAAACTATTTGAAGACAAATAGGAAGCCGACTGCGTTGCACATCAGTATCTGTTGGGTCATATTGAGTTAGCATCGATCAGGGACGCTCGCTCCAGGATTATCTTTGTCCTCTGGATAACTTTGAGGGGAAATGCCCCAATTTGCCGTTAACGAACAGGAAGTCAGTTGATGTCACGCAACAGGCACGATCGCCGACAGCTCACTCAAGACGTCGATCACACAGGAGCTGCCGTCTCGTAACTATCGTTTCCTTCAGGTGAATTATGCAAAACTCGATGGGATGTTTGGCTGTGAAATATTGATGCTGTTATGGTTGTGCAGCACTTCAGAAACTCCTCAGACATGTCAACACTGCCTAATGGCAACACAACGGACATCAATTTTTCAGGACTCGCAATCAGGAAGAGAGGGCCGGAGAATCAGAAGAAGAGGCTCGAGTGCAGGCTGAAACGTGGCTTCGATGGGGTTCGGCCTTCTCGTGTGTCACGGTGGACATGTTGGGGGTCGCCGTGCCTCAGTTGGTAAAGCTTGTTATCTTTTTAGCTCAAATTTGGTGGCCCGGTCCGCAACTTTTCTCCGCCAACGTGTCAAAACGTCTTGTCTCGTTATCCTGCAGGAGAATCAGTGGCCGCATTGGCCCCTTGTCAGCACTGTGAAATCCCCCAGTGAGTTCAACAGCTTCATCAAAACCCTCAGTTACAAAAAGAGAGAGAACAATGTAACCTTTTCCACAGAGCTGCTGGTGGAGAATATTGGACACGCAGCGCTGACCAAATGTTAATTGGCCTCATGGCTCTGTGTTTCTGAGCCCGGCTGGGTTTATTCAGGGCGGTTCGGCGTCATATATCATGGCGCGGTGGCTAACTTCAGACTCTGCAGAGCGCCAGCACAGCGTGCTCCACTGTACAGGCAAATTTAAAGAGCCATTTGTATGTGTGCATCCAATTAATTTTAGCTCCTGGAAAGGCTAAATATAAATGTTAGTGTGAAAGAAAGAGGAAGAGGAGTGGCTCAGTCAGCTTTTTTAAAAATACAGGCGTGAACGCTGTTTATTGAGAAAAATAAAGGGGAGGAAAAAAAACCTCAAACACTTCAGCTCATTGGTGGAGATGTTGATCAGTTGGGTTTCTTTTCATGCTGAGTTTGCATGTTATCCATGTGTAAGTGTGAATTTCCTCCGGGTACTTCAGTTTCCTCCTGCAGTCCAAAAACAAACATGCAGCCAAATAATGAGGTCAATTAATGACAGTGTTTGCATCGTCCCGGTAACCGCCTGTATCGAAGCGCATTAGACAACAGCACTGCGAGAAAGACTCAGACTGGCACTCATCCGACTCTAAGCACATAACCTCGGCCTAAAATTACACTTAGCGTTTTCTGCTTCAGTTGCAAGAGAAGAGCCTTTAATGAGGAGCGGCGACTTGTTCTTTTCAGTAAAATTAATCAATTCATCCCTTCTTCAGTCTCTTGTTTTTCCTGTTCGTTTGCTTATGCTGCAGACAAACACTCAGCTATTTCCAGGAGAATTACACCAGCAACCAGAGGGCATTTCAGGGCATTTCAGGGCATT
>JAUESE010000048.1:16111046-16124440 GCA_032274725.1 Malacoctenus triangulatus | reverse complement strand
CTTGATTTTTTTTCTGTCCTGCATTCATTATTTCGCCAAACAGCAGTGAAAGCTGGGCAGCAATCCTTGCCTCAGGAGGGGGATGAGGGAGCGGGAAGCCCCCCCTCCGCACAACGCACCACCTGGATTTCCTCGTTCACCGCACTACAAGCCCAGATTTGTGGACGAAGCGAATATAATGAGGTCTTAGGTGTGGGATGCGATGAGCGAGCGCGGTAATTCCTCAGCTCAGGTTGTGGTGAATGTTTAGATTCTTTCTGCCAACCCACAGATCCAGAGCGATTTGCAACAAATCGAACCACCAGATTTCCTTTAGATCCCAACTCTTCTCAGCCTTCGAACATAAAGACGGAGCTGTCAAACAAAAGAAAAAAACAAAGCAAAAACAAAAACTTGGATAGTTTCCCAAAACAAACACACTTTACTGAAGTTATTTGGTTTCCTTCCAAGCTTATGGTAATTAGAATTTCTGTGAGTTTGGTGCAACTTCAATGAGCTTTGGCTCAATCCATGGAGACGTGGATTTGCAGGGATACTGTCATGAATTCATTGCAAAAATGTGCTTTTAAACAGTGAAGAGTCCAAACCAAAAAAATTTGTCTGTTGAGCAGTTTGACCTCAAAAATCACAGACTGTCACAAATTCACCTTTTGTTTTCCCGTCTTTATTTTTGGGGTCACCGAGGCAGATCTGTATCAAGTGAAAAAACACTGAATAATTTGGAAAAAAAAGTCCCACATATGTTGCTGTTGGGAATGAGTGAGAATTGAACCAATGCTTGTTGCTTACGACGTGTTGAGCTCAAAAACTGTTGCAGGAACCTGTTAAAGTCATTTCCATAATAAAACTATTTGGATTTTTTATTATAAGATGATGTTTGCTGCGAAAATCATGCGAGAAAAAGACTCGACCTCTGCACCATCGTTGACCTGTCACATGTTCCGTCCGGACCAGGCTGTGGGGATATCCCGCAGCACATACGAGTGCATATTGCTGCAGACCGACACCAGCAGGTTTACGGGGCTCAGTGGCGGGAATTCCTCAAACTTGATCCGGGGGCTTAAACTCATCCGAAGGATCACAGAGCAAGGAAGCACCAGAAGGGTCTGAGGCCCGGTATTAGACCAAGCAAGAGGTGGATTATGTCACAGCGCGCACACATGTGCGAAGAAAAGATGGAAAGAGGAGAATGAGCAGTCAGAGCTGTCTGGGATTGATTCGTATAGCACAGGAATTCCAACCTCTACAAAGGCTTATCTGTCTTTCTCTGTAGATAAGAATCAAGTTTGGCTCGTTCTTTAGGTCGCCCAGTTGGTCTACGTAGTTCACTAAATCTGTAAATACGGTGTAACCTCTTGCTCTCACACGATCCTGTGCGATCGCGAACTTCATCTTCAAACCACAGATGAACTCTGGCCTGACCTCCACACACTGACCTCTGAACAAACAACAACAATCTGACTGACGATGAAGAAAGGCTTCAAGCTGCAGGAGAGGTTTTTTTTTCTTTTTCCAGGAGGAAAAAAGGCAGTTGCATTGCATTCATGACTGACTTGGCAGTTTTTTTGTCAGTTCTCAGAAAAGGTCACCTTCAAAGTAGAAAAGATCTCCCTTCATAAAAAAATCAAACAATGTCTGTTGCCCCACTTTCAAAGCCTCCGCAGAGAGTGATGAGTCAGACTGAATAGAAGCTGGATGAAGACCAAACGCTCTTGCATGTTGCTGTTGTTTCTATTTCTTGTGTGCATCAACTTTGCATTGTACCTGTCCATGTCTTCGCTGTCCTGCATGTTGAACAGCATGGACGGGATCAGCTTGTCCATGTGCTGAGGCTCCCAGATGATGGCCTGCAGCTCGTCGTTCACCGTCTTCCTCACAACGCCTTGGAGACCCTTGATCCCGGCCACGCGGATCCTGGCAAAAACACACAGAGAACACGAGTACGTATGAAAGGGACAAAAAAATAGAGCAACACAAATGTCTGGCAGACATTAGCAACACATTTTAACACATCCTCAACTTCAATTTCTATGGCAGGATATTTAAAAGTTTTCAAGTGGAGTCGATGGGAACATTTTTTAAAGGTACATTTACTTTAAATAGCGCTTCACTTACTGCAGCAGGCAGAGAGGGAAAAAAGGGCAAGAAGGAACTCGTTTTGTGAGAGGAAAAATAATGCCAGTTTTGCGGATATGTGAGATGTGCAGCCAGAGAAGCACTCTGATGTTCGGTGGAGATACAGAAAAAAAAACATGTTTGGGTGAAAACTGAAACTGCACGCTCCACCCAGAGCGTGCAGTTTGTAAAGTTTCCAAACCTGAAACGAGCTGCGCAGCAGAACTCCGTCTGCTGTCTGTTATGGAGAAAAAAAGCCACAAGTAGCACAACATGATGCTGTAGCATTGCACCTCGCTGAAGGGTACCAATACCCTCTATTTAAGAACCGATGCTCTAAAGCATCAAACTGAAGCAAACATCCTCAATGAACTCATTAAAAAATGAGTTCTTTCACATCCTCGTAGTCCAAAATGTTGCAGCTCAGACACCACAAAGACTTTGAAACCATGAAGCAGGTCTGAACTGACCTGACTCTTTGGACCACTCTTACTCTGCACAGCTGAACGAGGCTGACCTCCCCACTCACTGATCCTGCTCTCAACACAAACAACTTTATGAGAAATAAGAAAAAAGAGCAGAGCAGCTGACCCCGCCTCGGGCGTAATCCAATCACAGCCGCAGAAATTCTATCTGGGAATTCCTCTCGACTTACAGCCAGACTGTGCTGAATGGAATAATCAAATATAGAAGAAAAAAAACCCAACAAAACAATGGAGTGAGAAGTCATACTGTTTGCAACCTGGCAGTGAGGTATTAAACCAGCTCGAAAATAATCCCAGCTTCCCCCAGCTTTCAAAACACAGCCCCCCCGCCACCCACCACCACCACCACCACCACCCCCCAATCCAAACACCTTCATGCATACAAATGGAGATAAAAGTACATTTTCATGCACACATATGCTCACACCAGCACCCAGAAAGGTCTCAGCTGCTGCAGTGGAGATTTTTGCAAATAACCACCGTAACTCCAGAGGAGGGAAATCATTTCCACAATGAATAAAACAGAGAAGTCTTCAGGTATTGTCTTGATAAACTACTAATCTGTGTCAGTCTCAAAGAGGTGATGTTTTACTGAGAGCAAAACGAGAGGTGTCACAGCTTCTCTGCCATCTACATCAGGCTATTTTTACCTTCCTGATTATGCAGCCGGCAGGCAGAGAGAGACAGATTCTCTCTGTCTCAGAAACAATCTGCTTTGCTGCCTTTGTTTTGTCCAACAAAGAAAAAACAACTTCAAGCTGCTGATTTTACATGCTAACGCATGCTAGGTGAAGATTAGTGTCGGTGAAGGAGCTTTTTTTTTCTTCACAAACAGCCTTTCTGTGTTCAATTTGCTGTATTCCGAGCCTTGTTACTTCACCATAGAGGCTTTCACAATACACACAATTACTCCATTATGCGTGCTATTCTGCTTACTGATCTGGATCTGGTAACGATAGTTCCTCCGATTCCAAATCCAATTCATGAAGCACGTTTGGACGCCATCTCTTGCCTTGCGTCCTTTTGTTTGTGACGGTCTTCACAGTGTCCTGTTGACATTCTCACCTGCAGGTCACTCTTGTTTACTCGAGTCAAGCCCTTCTATCGCCCACAGAGGTACGTGTGGCTTTCTGACTGTTTTGTCATCCAACAGCATGCTTATTATTCTCCTCAGCTTCAGCCCACGTGGGCTTGCAGTTCCTCCACATTCCTCCTTTGTCCCTGCAGACTGCTGCGCTCCACTGATTGCTCTCGGATGATCGTGTTCCCCGAGTCTGTTTGTTTTCATTCCGTCCTAAATTCATCATCCATAGTTCTCGCCCCAGTGTTTGCAGCAGTCTAATCTTCGCCAGCTAATAACATCAAGATGAATATTTTTAAAAAAACATAATGAATGTAAAGAGTCACGAGATAGCGCTGATGTGAGTGCCGCTATCTCAATGAAATTGAATTGACCAAATATATGTGTTCTTGTTTTCATTGACTTGCTACCTGATGAATGCAGGAGATTATTTGACTATATTGTTGCTTGAGGCACCTGTGTGTACGCGAAGCTTTTCAACAGTGGAAAACAAGGTGATTTACTGTATTGTGGAGGCAAATTGGAGGAATAATATTTATGCAGTAACGGCTTTATCTGTCATTAAAGCTGCTTGATTATTCCATTATTATAGTCTAAACGCAGGAAGAAATCGAGGCAGAAAAGGTCATTTTTCAATAAATCCCATCAGGGGGTTGATACCATTTTCATTTCCACCTTGCAAAACTGATCATTTCATCATCATTTTTATCAAAGGCGTGCACTTGAATCTGACAGGAGCCACATGGTTCTCTTGCAGCGGTTCAGCCTGTGGCCTCAATGTAAAACAAAGACCATAAAATATGGATCAGACAAATTCATATTAACTCTGCATTTACTGGATTGCAGTAGATCGAGTGCAGGAGTCTCAGAGGAGCTTCTGTTTTGCCACTGTACCTGGTTCTTGTCTCGGGTTCTTCGTGAGTGGAGTGGCACATGGCGCTGAACTGGGACACGAAGAAGTCGTACCGGCGGTGGTAGGACGGCGTGTCCTCCTCGATGTTGGCAAACTTCACAAACTGGAAGCAGAACACAAACAATAAAGAGCCGTTCTCTGCGTGCGCTGTCTCCAGACGAACAGAGAAAATCCACTCAAAATACAAATAATGAAACTTCAAATAAAACTGTCCACCCATAAAAAAATGTAAACTATTTTGATAGAAAGTTACTACAGCAGAGCTTCATAATAATTCTAGCTAAAAAATAAACATAAGCTATAAAATATAAAATCAGAGTTTTGAGTTGGCAACAAAAGACAACAACCTCTGATAACAATTATATCAGTTACGACATCTCTATGAACACTTTAATTCTGTCCTCTTACTTCAATTTTATTCATTAAAAGTTATCGCATGAATTACCAAAATAAGGTGTCAAAACAAAATGTTTCAGTGCTGCTTTGAGAAAGAATAATTCAAAACAAACAACCAGCACTGACACTTAACATCCAGGTCTCTGTTGGTATGAACATTAATGACAAGCGGCAAATTTTCTTGTTAAGGATGTGTTAACAGTGGTGACATTAAAAAAATAACACTGACAGAAAAAGCCCCCTTTTGGCTGGCTTGTTATTTCCTGCCTCAAAACAAGCAACAGTTGTCCTCTTGAGAGACCACCCCCACCGCCACCCCCACCCCGCTCTCTCCACACAGCCAGCCACTCAGGAGCAGCATTTCTCGCTACCCTATCATTGTCCACTGCAACAAATTGCCTCTGTACTGTAGGGCATCTGTGACAAAAACCCACCGCTCTACCTGATAATTTCCTCCCATTTTGTACCTAACCTCTCTCAGGGGTAATGGCTGAGACGGAGAGGACTGGCAGCAGCAGGAGCACAAGAGCACAAGCAGTTCCCTCCGGTCTTTTCCTGTGCTGGAAATACTAACCGACTGCCGCAAAAGCTGGGACGTTTAGGTGAAAATCACCTAAATAGTAACTGGGTTCTGATTATGAGGAGGAAGAGGAAGCTGTGGCCGCAACCTCAGCTTCGCTTTCAGAAACTTTGTTTACTCTGCAGCGGAAATGCAGAGTATATACAGATATGTTGAACATTTTCACACGTGTACGTACGGTCACCTAAAACAGCGCTCCTTACATTGCAACTTGTGGGATCATCTTAGAAAACTGTTGTTCATCCAAACCCAAAAAATGCATGTAAACTTGCTAAAAACCTTTCGTCTAAACTAATGTGATGCATTTGATGACTTCCCCAACCACCATGCTGGATCATGCTGCCTGTTTTCTTCTTCTCTCCTAAAAGCTCCAATATTTCTGTCACTTCGACAGACACATTGTTGTGATTTCCCGAGCTGCTGACATTGGAGAGGAAGCAGCACTCAGCATCCAGGCCAAAGTAAAAGACGTGTGTGATGATTGAGAAAAAAAACAACATTTGAGACGAACATGATCTTTTTTTTTCCATTACTGGAGTTGAAATGAGTTTTGAGTTATGCCAGTCTGAAGAGAGTCTACGTGGAAGTTTGCTTCTCAGAAAGGTTCGAATGATTTAAAACGGGGTTTTGTTGGTTTTTGCTTCTCTGCACAGAGCTGCTCTCATCTATCACTCCACATGAAGCCACACAAACTCAAGCCAGTATTTTTGGAGAAAGGTTCGCCTCTTGCAAACTCTCATAAGAGGAGCATTTAAAATTAAAGTCAAATTGATCGATTTTTTTTTTAATATAATTCAGACAATGCAGCTTTCAACCGCCGACCTCAACGGTGTTGAAAAAAAATCACACTTCAGGCAATGTGACGATATTCATGGAATTTCCATTTCATTTTAATTGAGCAGAAGTGACGCCTGTTTCATGGAGAGGATAAGTGCTTGGAGTGAAGTGAGGGTAATTGTGGTCGGATTCGAGGTTTCATCATGTAAATAAGACTAATAAAAAAGAATTAAAAAAGCGAAGGACCTCATGACTCACCTCTTGCCTCCCAGCAAAGTGGTTTGGATCGTTAACAATGGGGGGAAATAAGAGGGTCGTAACATAATGTGTTTGGCTTCGCCTCAGGTGATTTTAAAGAGCTCACTTTTACAAATGGTGTCATTAAAAAGAGGGACAGGTTTTTCGTTTCTGGTTACATAACAAGTGGTAAAGCGTGGAAATCAATTTGCACATGCAAAGCCAGTGAGTTTCTTTGGGTAAACGAACAATTATCTGCAACCGTTTCATTGAAAGAGATACTTGAACATTACCAATCGTACGGTTCGTGTAACTTTTCTCTATTTCTAATTAACACAGAGGCAGCGCGGAGCTCAGAAACAACTCAGCAGGACAAGACACGACAACGTATCATATTAAATATCTTTGTGATTATCAACAGTTGAATCACACTTACATCTTGTCAGTGGATTTTTATAAACAGTGTTTCAAATGACGTTCTTAAACGTGAAAAGTGTCATGAGTTTCTACAAACGCAAAAGGGAAAATACAAACTTCATAAAAATGTATGAGGCTATTGGACGCCAGAGTGTTTTGATTTGGAGGAACAAGTTAATTGCTGTTTATCTTTGTTGTCTTAAAGGGCTTCAAGAGCGTTTTTACAACATACATGTTAAGTCGGCTTCAAATGGAAGTAATTTCCTTGGTAGCCTTTTTTGTTTGGTTTGCACCAAAGCTTGAAGTCACTTTAACACCCACTCAAACAAGTAAACGCTGTAAACAAGGGGTCCTGATCCACTTGCAAGTGGATCCCGGTGTGCTCAATTCAAGCATCCGCAGCCTCTCTGTCGGAGTGTGAGGAGCAGCAGTTTCTTTTTGAAATATTGTAGAAAATAGGTTTTATTGTCAAATCCAGGCATGATAAGGTTTTCATTTTTTTGTGTCTCTAAAGTTTCCTCTAGTGCAAACAGCCACACAGCTCATTTGTAAGTAACTCTTGATTTATTATTGTATAAAGTGGCAAAACATAAGAGAAGTCAGGAAGCCGAATGACTGAAAAACAGGACAATGATCAGATTAGCCAGTTGACATCATGTGTTACATGTTTCTTGTAGGTTTTTAACATATTCGAGGTGATTTAGCACAAACAAAACAGCATAACTATTTACGTCTTCATGGATTTCTTTGTCGACATTTATGGTGTCGATTTAGCCCTTTTCTGTCACCAGTGATTGGTTCTCTCATTATATAAATGGCCTTCCTGCACTGCAAGGTTCCCCTGAGTGCTGCTGACGGCTTATCACAGGGAAAAAAAATGAAATTCAAGCAAAGTACACAACGGTTAAGAAGAAACTATCAAACACTCTGGCATAAACAGTTTATGAGGAAATGTATGCGTCGGGCTGTGGAGTCATAACCGGCCGCCCGAGTCCTGACTCAGGTAATGATGACGAAGACCTGCCCGGCCTGTTCACCGTCAGACTGGGAGTGTGTTTCCCCCCTCAGCTCTCGTTTGCGCTGAGTGATCATCAAAAAGCTCCTCCACAGCTGCTGCCCGCAGGCACAGGGGGAAGTTCACAGTACATTTGCTGTATGGCTTCAAGAAAAATTAGCACTGATGCACTTTTTAATACATTCTTTGCAAAATTGAACGACATAACACGGGTGGCCGTGGAAGGAATCGGAATAAGCACCAAAGCACAAACCTCTGCAGAGACATTTCGCCCAAATGACTGTCTGGGTTTACCATTCAAGGCGTCTGAACTGCCAGTTGTTTCCAACATCTTTCCATATGAATCGGTTGAGCTTTCCACTAATTTTCAAAGCTGCAGAGCTGTCGTTAAGGGATTTGATTCAAGACTTAAATGAACAAAGCATCCTTTGACTGTCTAACTGTGAACTCACTGAGCAAACGCACCACTGAAAAGAAGAAGAGAACTCACAGTTAAAGCAACAGATGAGTCAAGAAGAGACAGAAAACTAGTTTTCTTAGAGGAAGTTCTTGTATTTTAGAAACAAATCAGTTCCTAATTATGTTAATTATGAACTAAAACCAAGATTTTGTTCCCATGCTGCTTCTAAACTTCATCAATATTGTCCAAAAACCTTTAAACGGCTTGTAAAATTTCCATGAATCTGAGCAGAGAACTGGTGGTTTTGCAGATCAACAGTCATGCTGGTTTACCAGCTGTTGGTAAGTCACATCTGGCTCCAATGGCTTTAAACACCCGACACACAAACTCCCCCGTGTGTCCAACTGTGGCTTCATCCGTCTGCGGGAGGACTGATGAGTGCGTCGTCTTCTTCTGAGACAGAGCGGGGGAAGAGACACTTTCACCGTCTCAGTCTGCCAATTTCTTGTGATAAAGTTAACTGGCAGATAAATTTGGAAGGAGCGGACGCCTGGCAGAGCACACGGCCGAGAGAGACGAGTGTGACACATGAATATACTCAAGTTACACAACACATGCGCATACCGGCGAAGATATAAATAGAAATGCTGGTCTGCAGGAGGAAAAGAAGGTTTACATTAGAGAAGAAACAGAGAGTTTGTTTTTTTTATGTCACTTTTTCTAGTTTTTGATAAAAGAGTTTATGATACATCTTTGGGAGGATTATTTCCCTTCCACACACAGCAGTTTTTTTTTCTCACACATGCACCACAATTGTTGTGATTTCGGTGAGACAGTATGCACAATTATATTTTTTTTAGTGACTGTCAATATTTTTCTTTTCAAAAATAATTTTTGAAGACTAAAGAAAGAAAAAGAAACAGGCGGATCATCTCTAAATGTGAAACACTGACATTTACTTTCTTTTCTCACTTTGTGAAAATAGACACTCAACTTCCAGCTCCATCCTTCTATCACTATTGGATGTGATTGAAAAATAAAAGCCAATCTCAAATGAAAAACATCCTTGAAAGCTAGATATTGATAGCGGAGCCCCTCCACTCTTGTTCTCCTCTAAGACATTGTTGGAGAACAAGAAGCGTGTGCGAAGCTGTTTTACGTCAGAACTTGAACCACGAAGATAAAACCCAAATATTTGATGTGTGTAAGTAATTAGTTGCTGCTGAGCTGAGGGGTTCGCTGGAAGCGCTTGGCTGATTTCAAACCTGTTTTCGAACCAAACTGCTGTGATTTGTTTGTGCCCCGTCTCGGTGTTGTTCTGCAGACGTCTCAAACAAACTCTTTAAACTGATAATTAGCCAGCAGAGCAAACAGAGGCGCTTCATTTTGCTCGGCTCCCATGTAAAACCGAACACCGACATTAAACAGAGCAGTTCGCCTTTGTAGCCGGCGCCATGAGGAAAATTTAATTAACATGGCTCTCACCTAAAGGCTGCCCGTGCCGCTTTTGACAACCCCCCCCCCCAACCCCCCCACCCCCCATCTCGGCTACCTGTCTCTGCATCTGCTCCCCTCCTCTGTCAGAGTCTAAATACCACACATAAATAATGCAGAGGCTTTCACATCTAAACCTTCAGCTCAGTTTCCTGCTCAGACGAACCGCCAACAATGGCAAGGACGACGGGCTCAGAATAGGAGGCGGGATGGAGGAAGGAAAAAAAAAAAAACAACAGGACTGGGTTCACCTTCAAAAGACTTCGAAGGAGAAATGAGGCTGACATTTGCTGGCGGCTTCCAGAGGCTAATAATAATTAGAGCCTTTCTCGGGATAAGTTACGGGGCCATTTCCTCTGCCAGAGTTGAAGTTAAATGAGCTACTTAACCAGCAACATCAATGTCGGTGCAGCAGCTGAATGATGGGTCTGACCGGCCTTGTGAAAATAACGGCCCCTGAAAGGAGCGCGGACAGGGGGCACACATGTCGGATGTAAAAAATAGACCTCTGTGGCACTTCTGGGTGAAGTGCGGACAGGACTGAAGCACTCACCGAGTTGGTTCCCAGCACCTGCAGGTCAGGCTCTCTGGACTCCAGCAGCTTGGCCACCATGTGCAGGAAGCTCTCCACGAAGGGTTTGATGCTCTGGGAGTGGCAGGCCATCAGCAGCTGGTCCAAGGCCTCCATGGCGATCACCACATTCCTGCACAGACGTGGACTCGAGGTGAACAAGTCGATTTGAATTTTATCAGTCCTTCATGCAAAAACTCCGTCAGTCGGTTGCAAATTTCCAAACTTCTTTGTGTCCATATCGCTGCATCCAAATCAACCTCATGTGGACACTGAAAACGCTTGTTTGTGAATACAGCTTGGTTTTAAATTTTGAAATTAGTTAATAAAAACTGTATTTTAGGGGGGGATTTAAACTCTTGTAGAGTTGACAGGCAGGATGCGCTGCATAGCTGAAGAGGTGGGGTTCACAGCAGGGCTGCTACTGCTGACAACACTGGTGCCACAAGTCTCCACAAGCATCCAGACCAAACCACATTCCCACGTTTACAGGAAGAGTTTGCATGCAGTCAGCTGGAGTTTCGATGCTCCTGTGAGTGTTGAACTCACAGGGCCTGTTGACATGAATCAGGAAAACTGGTCAGTGTCTGATTTCTAGAGTTATCAGACTATTCAAGTGATTCAGGGAATTAGCTCCCACGTTAGCACACCGAATGCTAAAAACTTACCGACACAGTGAGCGTGACGTGCGTCATTATGTACTTAGAATGTTGGGGGTCTGAAGTGCTTGTAAACGTGCCAGATTCAAATATCAAAGTTCTGATTATTCCCAGTTTATTGCTTAAAAACAGACTGAACGATTTCTCGAACTGTATTCTCCGCAATCACTGACGAAGAAAAAGAAAAAAACCTGTTAAAACAAAGTGTTGATGAGAGACGAACGTTCTCCCGCCAGCTTCAGGGGTGTTCGTAATACCTGCAGCGAAACGCCTCGCGAGCTGCTAATTAACCAAGAAATTTCATTAACGCTTGTTTAAAGATAGCCGCGGTATTTTTCTTCTTTGAGCGATGTCGTTCCTCTATTCTTCCCGCTCGGAAGCTCGTACAAGTCTCACAAAGACTATCGTCCTTCATTTGTGATTGTGGGGCCGATTGTACGGTATCATCCATGCAGAACATTATTCTCAGAGGTCTGAATAACTGCAGATTCAAAGCATGTAGAAAAAAGGAGGGCGGGAGTCAGAGTGGCTTGGCAGAGCTGCTTTATATCTTATCAAGGAGCCAGACGAGAGTACATCCATTGATAGAAGTCGCTCGCCGCTTCGACAGATTTATCGGTTTGCACCATCTGGACGCAAAACGCCAGCGCCAAGCGCGGCGACAGCTCTGCAGTCGGAGTGATGCAACATCTCCGAGTATACAAATGCCTCGCTTTGGCCGACAGACAGCGTTTCAAGTGATGCCAAATGGTTTTTCAATCACTGCATGGATGACCGCAAAAATGGGAGAGGGAGGGGGGGGGTTTGACTTTGTTCTCCGACTGTCGACTTCTGGGAATTAAATGGAAGGAGAGGAAAAAAAAGAGTCGCTGCTAATTAAAGTGAATTTCTGACATCATAATCACTGTATTGATTTGCTTCGTCATGAGGGACATTTTTGTCCCTCAACTCATTTTAATTACTTTCCAGGAGCACAAATTGCTTAATGGTTCAGCGGAATGGACAAGAGACTTTTAAACTAGCTGAATCTATTCTGTCGAGTTCAATGATGGTTCGTTTGTGTTTTTTAATGCCCCTTGACACTCTAACCAAAGAACGTCCTCACCCACTTCTTCATACCTGTGTTTACTGGCTAATGCGATTATTTATTGTTATTTTAAGGACAACAGAGGCTAATCAGAGACACTATAAACTAGCAGATGAGTGTCAGTACTCTGCTTTCCAAGAAAGTGAAGTCATGTAATTTTAATTGGTGCTTCTTCCTTCTTTGATGCAAGACTACCTACTGGGTTGCCAGTTGGATGCTCTTGTTTCCAACGTGAGCTCACCAGAAATGCTTTGAAATCCCATGTCAATTTGTGAAGTTATGGAGAGTTTGATTTAATGGGGGGGGGGGGGGGGGGGGGAGCACTAAAAAGCACTCACCCGTAACGGTGTCGCACCACATCTCTGCTCAGCTTCTCAGCCAGGTAGGCTCCGATCCGGTCCAGCTTCTCGGGAGCCGACACAGCGTAGAAGGTCAGCTTCTCCATGTCTGACTTACTGAGGCCATCCTGACAGACAAAGGCTGGTTAAACTACTTATGCTAAAAAAAAAAATCAAATAAAACATGGATTTTATGTTCTTGTCTGCTATTTTAGCGGAATAAAACGAACAGTTTCATTTCAAATCTAACCTTGATGTGACTGAAATCAAAAGAACTGGATCCAGGAACAATTTATCGTTTTCAACGTTTACTTTTATTTCTTCATCTTCACCACTTTTTGCACAGAAGGGTCACACGGACACCTCCTTTGTGTAGTCAGAGTGCTTATTGGAGGAGGGACGAATCTTGCAAGCTTATTTTCTTTCAAGATTTTTCCGAAATAGAAGCAAGAAAAGCAAAATTGCAAAAGTTAAAGAGAATTCAGACGAGATGAAAAGACTGTTGGC
Organism: Malacoctenus triangulatus; assembly: GCA_032274725.1. Taxonomy (NCBI): domain Eukaryota; kingdom Metazoa; phylum Chordata; class Actinopteri; order Blenniiformes; family Labrisomidae; genus Malacoctenus; species Malacoctenus triangulatus. Next base: position 16,111,368 of record JAUESE010000048.1, on the reverse strand, counting down.
GATAACACTACAACAGAACACAGGTCTGATTTACAATGTTAACATCGTGTTCCTTGTTAAAAGTATTTCCAATGAGGCTTTGGAAAAATTCGAAACGAAGATTTCATCAGAGAACAATTTCTGTTGAGTATTCTCCAGGGTTAAGGAAGCGACCTTAAAGCAGAAATCTTTCTCAGTTTTCAAAGTCAATTGGCTGCATCACGCAGCCAAGTTCATTTATTTCCACCTCGACTCCCTCGAGTGTGATACCGACATTAAAACTAAGAGCGATGTTCAGCAGACTGTGGACACATTTTGATCTGGATCTTTTGCTTTAGTGAGC
>JAUESE010000048.1:16041037-16061510 GCA_032274725.1 Malacoctenus triangulatus | reverse complement strand
ATCCCTTCCATATTTTTTTTTCAAGTTAGCGAGAGAATGAATGAGAAAGACGATTAGTGAGCTTAAGCCAGCGTGTGCGTGCCTATGTGTGTGTGTGTGTGTGTGGTTGCACAAAGGCTGAAAATCATGCTAGATGAACCGTGACAGCTCACCAGGAGCAGCAGCTACATCATGTCCTGCTCTGTTGTCTGTTGACAAAAAAAAAGAAAGCAAAAAAAGCACCAAAAAAAAGAGTGCTGCTTTTCAAACGAAGGAATCACTTTAAATGTTTACTCTTTGATAGGTCACTTTACTAACTTGACTCTATAGTTTAGCTGGTACATAAAATTGATCACAACATCTCTCGTTGTGTTCTAGCCAATACGTTAGAGTGGTCTGGGCTTAAGCCTGTCCCAACTAATGCTGAGTCAAAGGCTTAGTACAGCCAGGACAGGATATTAGACAATCACCTGCATGGACCATTCAGAGCCACCTTTCTGTCTCACAGGCACCTATCTGGATTTGAGAGGAAGCTGGAGAACCAAAGTACAAGCAGAACATACAAACTTCTCTCTGAAAAGAGACTCTTTGGTGTGAAGCCACTGTGCTGATTATCACACTGCCAGCAAACCGCACCAGTCACTTCAGTCGTATCTCAACACCGCCAGATAACTCGCATTATGTACAACTAGCTGCACTTTTGTATCGAGTGCATGAATCACATGCAATGTGGAGCACAGCCTGAAGTGACCTCAAAGACAGTCACAGTTTTTGTTACGTTTCAAATGATCACTTCAGGCAACTGCAGAAGTCCAAATGAAGTTTAAACACATGCACAAAGCAGCAGGATCCTTTGTGAAGCCACACACAACACCAAGAAACATACACCACAGCAGGCAGTAAAAAAACACAACAAAACAATACACCAGACCCTCCAGACACAACAGTGTAACTTCATCCTGACGTCCGCTGCTACAGGAGCACTTTACCTCGCACACATGTGAACAACAACAATGAGCGTGGAAAAAGTAAGAGGCCAATAATACCGGCTGCTCTAACTGACATTTGGTGCGACTGAACAGGAGCATAAAGAAATCTCCCTCCATGTTGCCATCGATGGCCTGGTGTCAAGCCTTATCTGATTTACAGATAACATCACAGTACAGTGCAGCGCCTGCAGGACTCCATCCATCTCCGGCAACATGTCACTGCGGCTTAGCACAACATCCAGGAGGCAACTTGAAGCGCGCGGCTGAGGAAGAGTAGCTGCTGGCAGCTTGATTTATAGCTGAATTAGCATCACCACAGCTATAAACAAAGACAATTAATAGAGGAGTAATTTGCCACAACGACTCTGAAAACTACAGCAACCATCTGCTGCAGTAGATATGAAATCTTTGTTGAGCTGAATACTGGGAACAAATAACAGATAATGTCATGTAAAGTTTGATTAAAAGATGAGATTATTGAATCACACATAAGTGACATCCAGACAAATGAGTTGTTGCTTGAAATAGTTTTGTTTTTGTAAACGAAGGAACCGCGAATAAAATTTCAACTAGCTAATGCTAGTAACATGCTAGTACTTGATGAGTTTGTAGAGAAAAAAAAAAAGGGAAGATGCCTCATGCAACTTCACTTTAGCTTACTCATCTGCTCCTTAAAATCATTTTGCAGGACCTCTTTGACCATATTAGTGCCCCTCCTATCTTGCTTTCCTTCCCTCCCTCCCTCCTCTCAGCACTGAATACACATTTGGCACATCCAATGCCGTTTTTAGCATTGTCCTTGTGTGGTCTAAATAAAGACTACAGGTCATCAGATATTCTCTGAGGAAGATCAACAGCTTTGTGGAGCTTCACTTAACCTCCCTATTGTGTGAAACACTGTACACACAAGCGCGTGCCTGCGTGTGTTTGTTGACTCGGATGTGGACTGTTGTGATAAATGTGCCGGGTGCAGAGGTCATTCAGCACTTACTGCTTTTTGTGCAGCTGTTTTTTGTAGCTCTCACGTCATCTGTTTGGTTGTCTGCTGATACAAGAATGAATAAATTATTGAACACTGGACACGGTTATTCCAAGTTTAGTGTACCTGGTGAACTACAGTGTTTTATGTTCACAGCATCACTGATACCAAGGTTAAAGCTGTGTCCTTTCTCCTTATCAGCCAACAATCAGTAACTCTATTGATCAACAGGCATCCGACTCAGTTATACATCTCTAAATTCGTTTGTCCGCACTTAGCAGATCAATAGTTGATCAAATCAGCTTTCCAAGGAAGAAAACAGGCCACTATAGACCCTGAATATGAGCTGAACGTAGGATCGGGTTTCAATATGAGATCGAAAAGGTAAATAAGGCGGTGATGCTCATCACGTAACTGGAACTACGATGATAACCAAACGAATCCTTACAGACTGAGACTGATCAACACGGTAATGACTGCCATCAATTATGAGGCCATTAGTATTTATCATAAAACTGGCTAAACTCAGGACCATCAATCAAAAGTAATGCAACAGTGACTTTCTCATGTATTTACTGAATTTATATTTGTAGCATCTAATGAAGTGTCTCAGTGAAAAACAACTAAACGACACTGTTTTTTGCAAAAACAATGAAATGAGTGTCTTTTTTTTTTTTTTTTTTTTTTTTACAAATTTACACATATGGGTGAGTTTCAATGTTGTATTTAATCTGCTTCTCTTCTATCCAACAAGCACAGAGGAGAAGCCTTTTGGACACCGCTGTAAATGAAATGTCACCCGTTGAGTCACCAGTGTATTACATGAAATGTGCCTTTTTCCTTCAGGTCTCATTTGTCACAATGCGAAACTAATTAGCGTGCTAACAAGCAGTGTTGGCATAGTAACATGCTATTGTAAAGATTTCATGTTCAGAAATATGAGGTCCCTCCAGACAAAAGCACCTGCCTATTAAAATCATTTCATGTGGTGTAAATGTCACATTTAGTGGCGCTGCCATACTGGCGGTGTGTGACAGGATTGATAGTGTTGCAGGGGCCGACGGGAGTGAATGAGCGAAAAGACACTGACAGTCCAGCTGCTGCTGCTTAAAGAGAGACTCGTACTCTCTCATAAGGTTTTTTTTATCATGTCCCATAACTGAAGTGGATGTCACACTAAATGGATGAGTCGGGAGTTTTACAACATCACAAAAAATAACTGAAAAAAAACAGACATTTGAGAACTCACATCATTTAAAAAAAAAAAAAAAAAGAACAATGCAACATTTCACCTTCATTAAGCTGTATATCGTTTTGTGTGTGTACTTTTCTATCCTGATTGTTTTTGACATTCAGCGACCGAGGCCACAGATCAACTAAAGTCCCCAACATGAGACAAACCAGTTAGTAGCTTACCTTAAACATGACCTCATGCAAAGCAAATTTAATCCCATATATACGATCCAGATAGTCCCGTTGCCCCCCCCCACACACACACACACACACACACACACTATTTTCCGCTCGGTTTGGTAAAGTCTGCTCTCCATAAGCTGATGATCCGTTTGCTTAATAAAACTCCAGAGAATGATACTTGGGCAGTAGGTAAGCTTCTTACCCGGGATCCCTGACCTGAAAATGGAGAGTGCGCTGCTGCTGTTCATAGTTTGGAAGCACAATTTGGAAGATTTCAAAAGAACAATTATACATATATATTTTGAGTATATTTTCTTAAAAGAAATCATTTTTTTAAACTTGTCAAGTGACACACCTCGTGTCCACATGCTCTGAGATACTCCAGTCTAAATTTGCGCTCTACAATCCTGTGCAAACCTCAGAAACTTCCAGCTGCTTTTATTGTGAAGGGTGCTGTTCTTTTATGTTGTCAAGCTTGCTGGAGCTTCTTACATGTGCACAGGTGTTACCTGAATAACATTTGTTCACAATCTTTTTTTAACAAAAGAAGCACATGGAAACAAAATATATCTTCTTGCCAATCCAAACTTTGTAACAGATTATGAGGATAAAAATAAAGAGGATTTTTTTTTTTTTGCACGAAGTGCAGTTTTGGAGAGTGAAAGCAGAGAATGTCAACACAGCTGCATGACAGAGACACAGAAGGACAAACATTTACACTTCTGCATATCAGCTGCGAGTTATCATTTTGACCGCCAACCAAGCAAACACAATTAGCATGATTACACACACAGATGGCGTCAGAAGAAATTTCACTGGTACAGAAGAAAGCCAGGCCGGGGTTACGGGGACAAAAATTCAGGATTGATTCAAAATGTTGAGAAGTAGTTCGCTGTTACATGTCACATCATGGTTGACATGGCTGCTGAACCATCCTCAGTTTGCAGGTTGCATGGCCACCACGGACAGTTAATTTATACCCTGTATAAATGACAGTTTCCTGATTGAGTACAAAACTTGACACGTCTTTTGATTAGACGAGTCAGTGCTTCAGTTAAATTCCAGCAACCAAACACACAAATTATTAGTTATTCTTTAGATTTCCTTTCAAATAAAAGGCTCAGGGGCAAATATAAATGTTCTGTGGTGCTCATAAAGTGGACACTGAGCTCCAACACGTCTATGAAAAAGCTGTGGTTTCTGAATGTGTAAAGCTGCAGCCCTCTCACTAATTAGTCACAGAAAAAAACACATCTGATAATTCTTAGAGTCGTGACCCTCATCCATTCCCATCACAACGGAGCCCTTCAGAGAGGTCAAAGAGCAAAAATGCTCCACATACAGTTTATATAAGTGGATTTCAGCAGCTTTGCGGGCTCTTTTCTTCCCCTTTTTATCTTGAGCTGCACTTTGGCTTCCAGCATAAAAGTGTCTGCTTCTCATTCGTAGTGCTGCTGAGTGATTTCAAAGCTAATGAGGGAAAATTAAAATGACACACTGTTTTATTGGCAAGACGTCCCGCTTTGACGGAGTGACCCAATTGAGGGTAAGGGAGATAAAGAGGCCCGCGGGGAGCTCGGCCGTTTGTCAGGTGAATCGGGGTGCGGCTCCACTTTGAACTGGAGACCAGAGCAGCATGCTGCCATTGGAAGTTTAAATCCAGTGGTCACATAAAGCTGATTACTGAGCCCAGAAAAAGGAGCAAAGAGTAAAATATCAGGCTGCTTTGTTTGGGGCTTCACAAAAACAGGACGGCTGAACGACACTCTGTTTCTCTTCCTTTGGGAAAGCAACTTGAAAAACAATGCAGTGAACCCTATTGACAGTCCAGTGCTGTTTGTGTAAACCTCAAACATCCATTGTTGTTCCGAACAGGATCAGCGTGGGACGCTGCCACAGACCTCAGAGATGGATTGACATCGATCAATAACAGGTTCAAACCAACCAGCATGTCCGTCGCGTTGGTCTCTGCACCAAAAAATGGCTGATCTTCTCCTCTGAGTCACACCTTGTTTTGAAAACATCTTTCTCTAATGAAATGAAGCAAATGAGGTGAATTATGCTGCGAGCAGGGGTGTCTCTCACGTTACCTTGAACCCTGGTTCAGAAACAATTCCACATGTATCGATTAGATTTAATCTGGTCCAATCTGTGTTTTTAGAGGGGTTGGGGTGGGGTGGGGGGTGGGGGGCTTTGATTGTGGCACCTTTGGAGGCAGCTTTTTTTGTTCTGATGAGAAAAAGATTGAGGCTGTGTTGACTGAGGGGGCAATGGAAGCATAGAGCATTTTATTTTCTCTCTCATAATCTTCTCGATTGTCTCTTCGAAACACTGCGGACCCCTGTCTGAAATCAGATTACAGTGAAGACAATAAAGGGTCTCCATATCCACGCTCACAAAAAAGTGACATGATATAGGATGTCAATTTCATGTTTTCTTCTATCCAAAAATATATTTAAAAAAAAGTTTGTTCAGAGACACTGCCACCCACAGACTTATTGATTTTACACAAACTTGTTGATTTTTCATTGGATGAGCACTAAGCAGGAGGTTTATTTATATCCTCACAGCTTACAACACAAATCAAGTGGCGACGCTTGTTGATGGAAAGTGGAAAATGCACCGACCTCTGATTGTGTTTGCCTGAGACGACTCTATAACCCGACACTCTCCCTGCACTTTGTCTGCCATCCTCCTCACACCAGTCAGCCATTATCGAGCATTCAAAGTTCATTGGACATTTAAAAGTTATTTTCCTCAAAAGACCGAGTTTCTCTTTTGTTACTTCAGCTTCTTGTGCCCTGCTGCTTTGACTGACAGGCCGTGAGTCCAGTTGTTCAGAGTGTCAGCAGTCTGCCAATTAAAGCAAAGGGTAGCAGGGACAGAAGTGGAACAGGTACATCTATGATTAGATGCAGTCAGGAAGCTTTTACCTCAGTGAGGTGACTTCGAAAGAACCTTACCTGTCAAATCACACACTCTTCTTCTACACTAAAGCTCAGTGCAGCTGTTTACCAAGGCGCCAGATGTTGAGATGGAAATCACAGTGTTCAGGGGAGCTGCTGCTGCAGCTGTCACATTTGGCGCCTTTCTGAAGAAGGTTCCCTATATTGTTTATGTTGCTGTTCTGTGCTGGAACCACCAGTCTGATCATCTCAGAGAGATGTTGCAAAAAACACAGACAATTTTTTAAAAATCTGTCTTCAATCGAACCAAGCATTCATATAATTTCATTTGAAAAGTTTTGAGTTGCTGAAAGTCATTTGGTGGCAGCTCAACGACACACGGCTGTGTGATCTTTGTGAGCTATCATGGGACTCCCTCCCCCCCCGCCCCCATGAGAAGGAAGACAGGCGCTCCCTGAACAGCTGCGGTGAGACTCTACAAACTCTCCTCTCACTCTGATGTGTATGTTCAGGTTAGTTTCCCAGCAGACTGTACATCCTTCAAAAGGCAATTCAAGGTGTAATAAGGGACTGCTGTGATGTCCTTCGAGTCAATGAGACGAACTGAACATGAAGGAAACTTCATCCAACTGTCCCACTGGGTGTAAGTGTGAACTGTTCCAAGTGTTAGAAGTTATTTACTCGAAAACGAAACAATTAGCTATCATTTTTCATAAAAGCAGACGAAAGGTAGCAATACATTGTAATATCAAAAACACTGATTCACAGCTGAAGGCGGCCAAAAATATGTCAAAAATGGAGATTATCTCTTTTTTTCCTCAATTTTGTATGTTAAAAGGTTAAATGGTGAGGAAAATTGGAAATAAAGGTGTAAGTTGAGAGAAGATTCCAAAAAGGTTTGTCTATTGGTCACTTGTCCACGTTACAAAGATGTTTTTTTTCCCCACCTTTCATGAATGTGAACCTAATATTGACAAAATTGAAGACTTCGGTTTGAAAACACAAGAAAAACACCAAGTGAAGGTGGTCGTCTCACATGTGTTGCTGCAGGAGCCACTTATTTTCTCCCCATCAGGTTCCTTGCTGGTGATCGATTATCTGATATTCATGACCGGTCAGCAGCAGAAAGAAAACACTGATTGTTCCTCAGCTGCTTGGGCAGCAGAAACATAATGGGAGGATGGCTCAGTGAAAATCCATATCGTTTAACTTTACTTACTGTTGTGTTTCCATCAGACGGATGGACACACCTGCCGCTGTGCAACATGGCAGCAGAGCATGATGCACTAAAAGCCAGCCCCTTTCTTTTCCCACAGCTGTCTCCCATTTGAAAGCGGTGATATGAATCCGCAGTTCTAGTGGTTTTCCTGCCTCTCTCGCCTCCAGACGACCATGCTCCTTCACCAGTCTGCCCGCATACATTTTCTTTCTTGGTTGGAGTCAAGCTGTGTTGGATCCAGCGAGCAGGTGGCTGATTGTCAAACAGATGAAGGCGGCAGGCTGCGTGGCGATAAAGTGAGAAGAAGGGTCTCTGGAGCGAATAACTGGGACTTGGCTCATACATCCAGAAAAAGCAACAAGTGTTGGAAAAACACTTTCACTCTCCTGTCTGCACTTTCTCACCATGCATGTTGAGGTTTCCTCTTTGTAATTCGGTTTTTCCTCACACACAATGTGCCCAAGCTCACCTAAACATGGGTTTATGTTCGAACATAAACTTACGTTTAGGTGAGATCAGAATGTCACAGAGGATATCTTTGACATTAAAAAAATAATACTGATCTCTGAATGGAAAATCCAATGACCAAAACATACACGGACCACAAACCTACTTCCTTGCTTAAAAATCCTGCCTGCTCACATTACAGTGGAAAGTCGCTTCAAATCCTCGGCTTTAGAAAAATTTGATCCAAGCCACTGTTTGCCTGTTTCCATGCGGCTCGAGTATTAAAAGATGGATTAAAGACACATATGCTTTCCGCAAAGTGAGATTAAAATCATGTATGCTCTGCAAAATGAGATTAATGTTGGGGCTGACAAACTGTATCTGTTATGCAGCATAAATCTGCCCTGTGTGTTATATACATGCGCTGCCTCATGCACACCCTGTTCATCGATGCACATCAGCCACGTGATGTGTGTGCGGCGCCCGCTGATGCTCCTTCGGCGTTTCAGAGATTTACGGCTTTCATGTTTTGTTTTCTGCCTCGGCGTCACGCTCCGGCGTTGCATCCTTCAGACTTCTGACAGCATTTATGAGGCTGCAGGTTGCAGCGCTCCAGCGTGTGACGCCGGCCCCTTTTAATTATGTGAGCCAATAAATCTGCCTTCGAGGAAATGTCGTGGAACAATAGATGTGGGGCGGCCAGTGAGTGAAGGGAACAAGGAGCTGCAGAGTTTGATATACAACAAAGGGAGAGAGTACTCAGTGAATTATATCGAGTCTGTAAATAAAATATATTCAGTAAAAGTTGAGATACTAGTTTTATGCAGTGAAAACAAGTTCATGAAGTCAGCTCAAGCTCATTTTCTCGGCGTTATGTGGAAGGGCAGTAACATCCGTTACAATGAGGGAAGTGAGTTTATTATAGGCACAATCTCTTTATTGAAGACAGTCTGAATTTTTACACAGGTTCAAGCACAATTGTCGAGAGTGAGAGCTGAGCAGAGATCAGTAGCAATCTCGTGAATTGTGTCCTTCATATGGGGGCTTTCAGCTCAGTATGAAAACAAAGATTCCTGTTAAAGAAAATTGGTCTCAATAACTTTGCTGTCAGTTGGATGGATTGTATACTTGATGGTTATATGATGTGCGGCTATGCCGATCAAGTTTTGCCGTAAAGAACAGCTGGAGAGGACCAGTGTAGCCATCAACAGGTTTCCTATGAGTGTCTGGCTCTCTTGCCTGTTTGGTCCTGACCTGATTTCAGGGTGATGAAGACTAACGGACCAAACTGAAGCCCTTCCTGCACCTCATGACCTCGTGTCATTGCAATTTTGTTAAAAGCTTCCAAATCCATCCGTCATTAGCAAAGCTGGAAGCTCTGCTCTGATTGTTTTTGGGGTCAAAAGGGAGGAGATTTGTTTCATAACATATGTTTTTTTTTTCAGGAGGAACATCACCAAAGTTTGCTTTGGAATCATATTTCAATTTTCACAATCATCAAACCATCTCATAAAGTCAAACACATCATTTCGTGCCTTCACTCAATGCTTGAAGACATCGTCTCCAGTGCCCAGGACTTTAAGAACTGGCAACAGCATTTTGAGCAATGCTGTCTTTCTGTAATTTATTAGAAATATTCAGCTTTAAATTTGTTACTGATTGGAGCATATCTCAGTCCTGACCAGAAAAGTTATTTATGTTACAGTGAGATGGACCGCAGCCGGAAAGTATCTTTTCTCCAATTGAGATCCCAAAGCACTCTCACTTCTGTCAATACGTTGAAAACTCTGAGGAGGGGAAAGTGCACTGCCAGCTGCTGATGAGTGAGCTGTGTTTGGTTCAGTGTCTTTCACAAGGACACTTCCAGCCATGGCGCTCAGGAGACTCCAAGCCCCTGAGCTGGGAGTTAAAGGAGGACCCACTCGATGGCCAAGCCCCTGCTGCCCCTGCATTGGGGTTATTTTGTGGTGGGACTGTGATTCAAACGAGTTCAATATTTTCACATGAGCAGCTGGCTGGCAGTGAAAGAATAATTCCTGACTATTTTACCAAGTATATTTTTTATTAATGTCAATCTGTGTCTCCACAGGCCGCTCATGAGGTGGTGATGTTGTTCAGTTCAGTTCAGAGGAGGAGTCGCATGGAAACAAAGTGCAGTGAGGCGGAGAGCCCAAATTCTCTCCGATGTGAAGACTGAATTGCAGTGACTGTGGATGAAGACATGGGAGTGTCACATTATCATAAAATGGGAATGACTGACAGCTGGCTAGAAAGTGAGTGACAGGCGTCGCAGGCCATTCATCAGTGAGCGAAGCCAAAGATGTGCCCTACAATAGAGACGATTTGTGCCTCATGATAGAAATTCACTGGATTGGCCTCTAATTGTGTTGAATCACCAACTAAACAAAACCAGTCTGAAAGCCTGAACGCGGTCATTACACAGGCTTTACATTGTGTTCCCCGCCTGAATAGACGTGTACATTAACAACCAATCCGTCTGTTGCATGAAGTGACACTTTGCCTTTAAAGCATCAGTTGTGTGTTTGGGATGCAAACTCCATCACAGCAAATTGCAGGTTGTAGTCTGCTGCAAACAGACTATTCAGTGAAAGCAGTTCTGCCTGTTCCACAGCTGTGCCGCTTTCTGTCTCTGTTATCGCATAACTGTCTGCCAGAGAGATTTAAGCATCTCTCATTTCTTTGTGTGCAGATTACAGGAAATTGCTGCCGAGGTTGTCACAGAAAAATGTGTGAAGGTCATCTGGTTTATCCCGGTAATCACGGCATAAATCAAGTTCCTCTCCAAACTTCTCTCCGTGTCCATGAACACCTGAATGTCTGCATTCGTTTGCTTGGTTTCAGCCCAGGGACAGTGAGAGCCAGGAATTTAAAGTCATTTGCTATAGACGGTAAGGAGGATTCATCAATACTTGCCCGTGTCGTGTAACTAAATAACGACGAGGTCAAAAAACTCATTTCAGACATCTTTGCCTGTCGGCGCAGCAAACTCTGCTGCGTTTACGCGCAGAGAGCGGGTCATTGTAAGCAGCTGTTTTGATTAGATCTGACCCTTCCGTTCCCTCATCGTCGCTGCATTGTCGTGCCGCCCCTAATTAAAGACGTGACATTTGAAACAGAGCCTCAGGTTGTGAAGGAACTAACACCCCCACCTCCTCTCCCATCTCCAACGGCCCTCCTCGTAGTAGTCGACATCACTGACTGTGTGTATCAATCACCGGCCCCTGCCTCCGGTCCCCCCCACCCTCATTTCTTCAGCAGTCATCTGGTCGTGAGCGCCGGACGCTCTGGTAAGGAGTTGCCATTGTGTCGGTTGATGTAGACACGTTTCCCTGATGATTTCAGGTTGCTGCCAGGAGAACATGTCATCGATCGCGCGATCAATGTCTTATAACGCTGCTGAGAGTTAAGTCAAGCGTCGAAGTCTGTCATCAACTCCTCGATGCCTGCACAGGCTCAAAGGTGCTCGCACGGATCTGCACAGGCTGCCACTCCCAACAACAAATTACACGTTATTGAGGCTTAACGAGTCGGAGGAGTTGGTTGCTTTGTGTCACAGAGTCGCATCTGCATGGCACGATCATGTTACACAGTTAAAGGAATGACGAAGGGCTCAGAAAGTAATCAATCACAGTTATTCACACATCCTTTGACAGAATAAGCAGCAGTTCTCAAACAGAATAGTGTTCAGCGCGACGGTGAAACCGACAGCCTGATCTGCTTCATGCTCAGTCTGCACACAGCCGAGCTCCATCGGACATTTTTCTTTTTTTGTCCTTTGGGTTGAAGTAAAGTGGTCTCTCGTTGTGAATGCTCGTAAACAGCATTTGCTCGCCCTCTCGTTTCTTCCATTCCAATATAATTGGCCGGATAAGCAAAAAAGCAGTGCAGACTCAACAAGATAGAGATACATAGGCCACTAGAAGTATGGAGGTCACTTCAGTTTCGTTCAGCAAGACGACATACAGGTGATAAATGAATGCAAGCAGTGCAGGTAGCAAAGCTGTGTTAACACTGCAAGTTTATTTTTTTGTTGTTCTTTGGGCTCCAACGCACCACTGCACTTGACTGTGGTAATGCACAGCTTTGACAGCAAGCAAAAAACTCAACAGGGAGCTGATATATGAGGGATCAAAGGTGATAACGGGCATGATTTATAGTGAAAAAGACATTGAAAAGAAACCCACATTAAAAGTTTTGCAAAGGACATTTTTCAATGAAGAATACATTAGTCATTATTGTTTTGTAACACCTCAAATTGCCTTTTTTTTGTATAAATACTCCTGCATTGTAATTGCATTTAATATTTCCACCAGAAGTTAACTGGTAGCTGAAGAGAGTTGTGAACTGTACCGCTATTTGAGGAGTCAAAAATTTTACGAAAAATAAAATTAATCAATAAATCAAATGGGTAAAAAAAAAAAAGCATTTACATCAGAAATTGCAAGACAAAAAACACAACAAAAACAAAAAGTAATTGTGAGAGTTCTCACTTCAAACAACAGCAACAAAAAAAAGCCAGACAATGGCCTGTCAGGACATTGAAATCTGTCCCATTTCTCAGAGGTGAATTGTGAATTTCTCTGCGGGACTCAGCTGATCGATGTCGCTGCTCCGGCGGGAGCTGACACCCGCTTCCACAACACAGCATCAAGTTGAAGAATCTGCGACAGGAGATATTAGCGCTCCGCTTCTGCCTGATAAACGGCTGTGTGCTGATGACGAGGACTCCGTGTCCTTCATCGCCAACCTTTACATCAAACAGGAAGTTTTCCCTGATCAGAGATGCGCCGGCTGATGTTGACCCCTGTGTCATTTGTTGCCTTGAAAAATGTGATGGCGGCTCAAGTAGTGCTGCTTCAGCAAACAGCTGAACAGCGACTACAGGTCTGATTTAGCACAAAAAATCCACACATCAATATGCTTTCAATGAATACAAACTTGACATTAACTGAATTGTTTATTGTGTATTTAACAAAAATGCTGCTAACTACTTCAAGGTAAATCTATTTAGACTGAGAGTGTTATGAATGATAAGTTTTGTGGGAATAGAAATTAAAATGCTGAAAAAAAAAGTGTTTTTTGTGTTAACCTTGTTTGAGACCAATCACAGGTCATTTCACAAAGATGCAGAACATTTCAAAAGTAGGATTCCTGTCATTTAAAACCTACACACTCCAACAGTAAAATCAGAGAAATATAAATGTGTTTTTTCAATTATACCCTCATTTTATGTCCTGCAAACGTATATATTCTGCTAATTTTACAGTCATTGTTTGGAAAAGAAATGCCATAAATATCTCAAACATCTTCAGCTGTATTAGCTGTATTAGGCTCCTCCCACTGTCCAGCGCACCCCCCCTCCCCCCTCCCCCCTCCCCACACAGTTTTTCCTTCTTTCCCCCCCTTGGAACAGGAGCCGGCGGAGCCCAGGCTGTGTCCTGGTGTCGACGCCCTTCTGTGCAGCCACTGACCCGTGGCCTGTGTCAGTAAACACATCGTCTTAAATCAGCCGTGCTGTCACCTCGCTCAGGTCTGCCAGAATATTCTCAACGCTGCTGCCAGGCCAGAATTTGACAGAACATCCTTTGCCGTAAAGACAGTGCAGACAACCTTTGATTGGGGAGCTGAAGCCACACTGTTGGAATATTAAAGACCAATATCAGGAAGTGGGACTTTAGAATACTGCCGTTTGGACTTTTTTTTCGTGAGGAATTGGCAAAAAATCTCTTTTTTTGTCTCAAAAAACAGTGGTCCAACTTTTCACACTGAGACAGGTTCATCTTATGTAGGAAATGTTCATGAAATGTATGAGCAGCTTCTGGCAGATGTGAGTAGTGGAGCAGAAGGATGGCAGCGTTGCAGGGAAGGCTCAAGGACGACTGTAGTGAAGCTTCCTTGCATGGTAAACCCTCAGGGACCCACAAAGATTATTAAAAAGGAAAAGGGCTGGAAGAAAATACAAAATGAGATCAGACAGCTTCACGGGGCAATAAGTTACCTTATACTTTACAGAATGATGAGAAACTGAGCTATAGCACTGCTGGTAAACGTAAAGGTTCCCTAACCAATAAGCAAACGACCATCTCGGCAAACAAGACGTGAAATGTTGGTTGTGAAAGATGACATGTATTAGAAGCATGTGGCAGAATAAAATGATGCAGCGAAGAAATGGAAAGGCTCTCAGACAGATCCACCGATACTTGGCAGAGACCTGAAGACCTTCCTGAGGCTCCAGGGACGACTCGCTGCTCAGGGTCCTCTCAGGCACAGCTCAAGCTTGGGACATCCAGCAGACAATGAATTATTCAAGTTAGTGGCTCCTTTTTGAACAACATACCGTGACTAAAAATGACCACGACTGAGCTGAATTGGTTTTAAATGAACAGAACGCATTCGAGGCCACCAAGGGTCAGTTGCCCCAATGGCTCAAACGGTGGTTTGGCCATCGACGTCAACATTAGAGATGAGAAGGAGATAAGAGTAGAAAAGAGGAAAATAACCCCTTCAGCAGGTTCAGTGCATTTCAATGTTGGCTTTCTTTATATTTTGCCTGAAGCGCAAGGGTCATGTAAAGTTTAAAATAAAATCTGCTGTATCAATGATGCATATCACTTTATCTACTAGGCCAATGTATTGGAGGTCAAATTAGCCACTCAAATAACCCACATGTCCACTCGAAGAACATGCTAACTCAGGTGGAAGCCTAAAATCAAACATTTCTTCTCTGTTTGCTGTGAGGTGCGACAGTAAAGTTCAAGTCTCCATTCTTCAAATGTTCCCGGGGGCTTCAGATAAACAATTTACAACCCAAACCTGAAGTCACGCCTCTTCATCATGCTAAACATGAACCTTCTGAGGCAAGTGTCCAGGTGTTTCATAACATACCTGCAAATAACATCCACATACCCGTAAACTATTCGCCTGGTTTGAGGAATACACGACCAAGCCAGCGCTTCCCAAGTTTGTTGCGATTAATCACGACAAGCCTCTTTTTCTGTATCTACGAGCGGTGTGACTCAGCACTTTGTCCCTCTTCCCATTTGTTATCTCTTTCTTCCCGAACACCTTCCGCAGTGAGCACACCGCGCTTCCTCACATCTGCTGATATCTTTCAGGTGTGAAGCTGAGTCAGGAATTTAATATTGTCATTGTTGGGGGAGAAAAAAAGTCTCCCTGAGGGGAACTTTGTATGGAAATGGTGGATGACACTGAGTACTTTCACTGCTTGCATATAGGGCAACATTAAAGTAGGTGAGGTCGACGTGTTTATTCCGGGTAAGTAGGTGTTGGTGGCGGAGCACAAGGTCTATTCCTGACCAGCCCTGAAAAACAACTGGGGTGTAAAACAGAATTATGGGATCAGTTCTGCTAAAGCCTCAATCAGAGTAAATGAATTCGACGTAGCACTTGGGTTTATCACAGTTTTCAGCTGCTTGGCATAAATGTGTCGGACAGAAATAAATGTCTTTAAAAAAATAATACTTGGTGAAGTGAACATGTGACCACAGTCGCCTCAGTAAACGGTTTGACTGATTTCTGCCTGAAGACAAGCTGCCACCAACAAAAACCCCTCACATAAAGAAACTGAAAGAACCTAGAGAGAATGTAAGCATCATGCTGTACGTGATTAAAATAAAATAAAAAAATCAACAGAAAAGGTGGCATTGAGGAGCGCAGAAAACAAGCTGGAAGCTCTATTGGATAATGAGAGACCTTCCATCCACAGCCTCCTGGCCGGGTCACAAAGCAGTTGCAGTCATTGCTCTCATTGCATCGCAGGACTGCTCGATGTCGTTTGAACAGATGATTGACTGATTGCAGGTTGTGTGTAAACAGTCGGTACATTCAGACACATGCAGTGTTCGAGCTTTGCTCCTAACTCCTACGGTGTTGCACTTAGTCAATGCATACGTCATTTAACAAAGCTTTGAAACCATGAAAAACATCTATTGAGTTTTATTTTTTGTAGCTTTGGACTCATTGTGAAAAGCCTGCGACTGTGCGCTGCTTTGATACGGCACTGCAAACGAGCCAAAACCCCGACGCTTCAGTTTGTGTTACCTGGACAGACACGCATCAGGTCACCGTCTATTTCTGTACACAGGAGCCGAGCTCAGTGTCTAGACGCTCCATCGACACTGTTCCTCACCTGCCCTCTCTCTCTCTCTCTCTCTGCACCATGTATCGTCTCCCTCACTCATTCACATTCGGTACGAGTCCGAAGGCTACGACGCCTTTTCTTTTTTCCGAGAACTCTGCAGAAATAATGATTGACTGCCTTGATATGATCTGACACATGAGCAGAAGTCGAGGTGGCGCACAAGAGACGAGTAAAGCCTTCTCTTCTCCGCAGCTCTTCCCTTTACTTGCTTGAGAATAAAGAGTCTGGAGCTTGACAGTCTTCTCCATGAAATGAGGTGCCATCCATTTGACATCTTCACTCCTGCAGAAATAACGGGAAGAAAATGACTGAACTGAACAGCAGAAAACTTCAGCTTGTCCCGAAGTTCTCTACACGCTTAGTGATCAAATGCTGTTTTGTTTTTTTTATTCGAAAAGAAGCGAGACGACACGGGATCATGTTGTACTTTTCCCTCTCAAAAAAATTAAGGGAAAAAGGAGACGAGCTCATCATTTTATGTAAATAAGTAAAGCTTGTCACGTGTTTTACTGTATCATGACCTTTAACTTTGGTTGAAGTTGGATATTGAATTAAAAAGCTCAACATAACCAAAGACAAGTTTAAAATTAAAAAAAGTACATTTCACAACATTTGCTTTGGCTTGAATCCAGTCAGTAAAGTGATGATATATTGTCAATAACAGTACTCAGAAAAAACAATTGTTATTAAGACATCCTGACCTGTTTAGAAATGTGGCCATAAACAGGTGTTTTGTGGCGCACTGCGACGCAGCGTTTCGGGGATGAACGATGCTTGTGGGCTGCGTGTGAGAGCTGCTGTTCTCATACAGGAAATGAAGGCAGCCGACGAAGCAGTGAAGCACACACATCCAGTTTTAATTCATTAAACCGGCGATTAAAGTCGCATTAGGACACAGTCGGCTGCTCCACATTACCTGACAGAGAGTCTGCGAGGTGACTCCAGTCAACAGCAGCGAGTGCACCTGCGTGCGATTACACACCGACTGCAGCACAGCCCATTGTGTACAAAATGAGATGAAGTCTTCCAATTGTGTGTGTACGTGTAGACGTGTATTTATAGCTGTTGCTGTGAACCTAAATGCACTGTCATTCATGATGGTACAAAAAACAACTCAAATTGAGCAAAACTGCATTTTTCAGACAAAGATGAACAGTAATTGTGGCTTATTTTTGAAGAACTCTCCAGGAAATCCATGAAATTCAATTGTATTATTCGATATCTGGTTTGTTGTATTGTATTCGAAACTCAACAAGAAGGACTGCTAAGTTTCAAGTGAATTGGCGTGAAATTAGTGCGAGTTTCCCAGAAGTGTGTGTGTGTGTGTGTGTGTGTGTGTGTGTGTGTGTGCTTTTCTTTCAGACTGCTGCTGTTTGATTGTGATGTGAAGCAGCGAGCGACACTCTGCAGCGACAGCTGGCTGAGAAGCTCGTCCAGGGCCAGAGACAATATTTACAGGTGTGACCTTGCTGCATGCAGATTTATACGGTGGAGGACAGACGGCGTATTCTCTGTGGCATGCATAATGAAACACAACTCGACCCCACAACAAGTGTGTGAAGCACCGGCACGAAGCGCGTTTACACAGACAGTAAAAGTTATGCTAATGCAATTATGATGAAGTGCAAAGTCAGTTATTAAACACTTTTTTTTTTTAGACACAGCGAGTCTTTGCTTGACCTCCTCTTTCCGTTGCGAACAAATAACTGCAGGTCGCCAAATTCATTCTGACTGAGTTTGAGGTTACAGTCTAACACTCAGGCACTCGTTTAATCCATATTTCATCCTTTATCG
Source organism: Malacoctenus triangulatus (assembly GCA_032274725.1). Lineage (NCBI taxonomy): Eukaryota > Metazoa > Chordata > Actinopteri > Blenniiformes > Labrisomidae > Malacoctenus > Malacoctenus triangulatus. The sequence continues at coordinate 16,043,599 of JAUESE010000048.1, read as the reverse complement.
GTAGTTCGTCCTTGTCAGGTTACAGTTGAATAAATATGTTTAAAATTTAATGTATGTTATAGAGTCGGTTTCGAGCACTTTATCATCCATGAAGGAAATTCAAGCCTGCTAAATGATGTATGAGGGCACCATACGCCAAAGAACGTATCGACTGTTTTCCCAATTTGGTTGCTCCTGCTGCTGCTTTCTTGTTCAAAAATAAATGTGCATTGTCATGCATCGGTTTTATCGGCACTATTTTTAAAGTGGAAGCTCCGCGGCTGGATTTACACTCTGCCGCGGCGAATCGCAGCACCGTGGCTTCACGCGGGGTGCTGCAGGGAGGATGGCGTGTTTCCTTTTACTTTGTTCTATGCAGACCAACGAAGGGATTTCTGTCACCACAACAAACTTCAGTCGTCTCAACCGTCTCCTTGGCCTGTGTGTCAGAAACTCGTCCTCTGTCCGTTTCTCAAAGACCAAATTAGCTCTGCTGTGTAATCACTTGATGAATACTTGTACACAATAATCACACTACAAGCTCGTTTAGAAGGTGCAGATGCAAATGTGCCCAGGGAGGAGATCTGGTAATGGGGTCACTCACCTCAGTAGTGACCAGCTGCTTGGTCGGCCGTGATAAAAAATCGGTTGTGTGGTAAGTTATGGGTCCGTGTCAGGAGCTTCTGTGGTGAACGAGCCTCATTGGACGGTAACATAAGAACCACCAGTGAGCAAGTTTCCAAGTTTTCCCGTCTGGCGTTTGATAGAAGTCTCGAATCTCGGAGGTCGTTCCCGGTTTTCCCCAGCCTCCACCTGCACATTTTTCTCCTCACATGTTTGCAAAACATCACCACCTCCGAAACATATTTTTTTTCAAGCGCAGTGTAACAGGGTCCAGGTCTGCAGCGAGCCAAAAACAGTCTCATGCTCACAGTTTATTTCTCGGGCCGCTGACTGCGTGTCTGATTCGCTCTCAGCTGCTCTGGCACGCCGCGCCTCGTGCAGCCCAAGCCGTTAATTATGGCAGCCAGTTCACAGTTTCGATAGCAGTGCTTTGGCGCTCGGCGACATCCCAACTGTCAGTTTAATCACAGAGCGAGGTCGACGACACCGACCACGCCGGGCTGGCGCCGCTCCGCCGTGTCCCACGCCGCAAAAATTATCGAGCGTGATGAGTCGCTGCAGCTCCGCTCGGCGCAAACCTTTTGGACCAAGACTTTAAAATCGCACGTAGCCTCGAAAAAAACGTTTGACACGAGTTTTCAACAAGCCAGTGGAGTGACAGTTACGACTAACATTAAAAACATGGACTATTTTTCCATCCCTGCTCAAACAGACACGATTGATTATTGCTTGGCGTTGAGGAACTGAAACCTGAATCTGAAATTGATTTATAATTTCTGTCTTTTTACTCATGCTAACATAGTTAGCAGCTAATTTACATGCCAGTGGGCAGCAGTGAGAAGAAGACATTATTTCTGCCTAATATCACCATATTAGCGATGGAGCACTGATCAAGTCCAGCCTGGCACTCATGCTGCATGTTAACTTATGTGTAGAAAAGCATTGACTTCGCTCAAATAGAAACAATTGATCCCCATAAAATACAAAGTGATACATTTTCTGTTTTACTTTTGGTAGGAATGAACAACTTTTCTTCATCTGGTTCAGTTTTGTCAGTCCAGAAACTTCTTGTGCAACAGGTTTGCGTTCATCCCCAAACTGCGGAGAGCTGAAAAGTCTCCGTGTCTTTTTCAGAAACCGTCTCCGCCAGCCGCCACTCGAGATTAGACGTGAGTAAATGCACTAAATTGAGCTCAGAAGGCAGCGTGTAATCAGACCGCAGACTCTTCATTTGCAGCAAATTTTGTTTGCATTTGTAAATTGCTGTTGGCGTTAAAAGACAACGTGCTGTTCCTGGAGGATGCTACACTGTCTGTCTCAGTCGCACACAGTGTTTTTCATCACTTCAGGGGAAATTGCTTTGAATTAAATTTACCTAAAATGTTAACGCTTTGATTCCCAAAACATATTCTCATCACCTCTCACATGCAGAAACATGTGCTCACATGCCACCTGAGAACAGGTGGACTTCAGACAGTCAATGATCAATCACACAGTGTCACTGACAGATGCCCTGCTCACACTTCAAAGTATCACTCATGGACTTTTTGTGTCATTACAAAAATGGGGAATCAAACTGCCAGAACTAGAACACCTGTTCTACTGGCTGAGGAACGGCGCCCTCTTCTTTAAAACTGGCACAGTCTTGTGTGGTCCAGCATTCCAACACACACAGAGCCGTGGACTCAGGTTTTGGTTGCCACAAAGTGAGCTGAGTGAGCAGACACACACACAAGGCACATGCATGCATGCACACACACAGCGAACATGCCTGAGGACACATCAGAAGTGCTGTCTGAATTTCGAAGGCTCATTAAAGGTCCACTTCTGTCTGTGTTGATTTGATGCGTGTGTCACCCGCTGCAGTGTAGTCACAGCAAATACGACATCCTGTCCTGGAGAGGGTCGAAAATAGCTGCTCATTAACTGGCTGCTTCTTCTTAACACACACACACACAC
>JAUESE010000048.1:15990971-16006741 GCA_032274725.1 Malacoctenus triangulatus | reverse complement strand
GTCATAAAAAACCTGAAAATATGTTCAATAACTTGATGTTTTGCAACCGTCTTCATCACAAACTTCAACAATTGATGCCACTTCTTAAAATTGAGTTTATAGACTCACAAAAGGAATCAAGGAATTATTTCGGAGCAGTTTGTTCTGTTGGCTGAAAGCGTTGAACACTATTAGAGATTTAAGTTGGAAAATGTTCATTTAGTTGAGGTGAAAGTTTGACTGCTTTGAGTTTTTCACATGAACACGTGTTTTTGTGGGACCACAACAGTTTTGTCCATCAGAGCACAAACTGTCGTCACTAGTGTGAGAGTCATTGAGACTAAAGGAAGTGGTGACTTCCTATTGAAGCAGAGGATAGTCTCTCTCTCTCTCTCTCTCTCTCTCTCTCTTTCTTTCTCTCCCCCCCTCTCCTTTCTCTCCCCTCCCTCCCTCCACTTATGTCGGAGGTTTGAAGAGACTCTCCAGTCCACTCAGACGGCCTCATGCAGCTTTGCTGAGTGCACACGAGGTTGCATTGTTATTCTTCTCTTGAGAACTTATCAATGATCTAAACAGAAAGAACAGAACCCTGATATTGTCTCTTTGTTGGACTCTGATTAAAACCTGTGCAGCCATGGTGATATGTACTGTTTTGATACTGTGTACATTTGCTATAAAGAGTACTCGTAATGTTATTTTGTACATTGATGTTGGGAACTATTTAGTCAACAGTTTCTGTTTATTCAAGACAGGCTGACGGTGTGTGTTGAGGTAACTCAAACGTAATGAATGTGTGTGTTCACCATAATGAGGGAATATGTCATGTGTACTTATTGGCAGACCTTGATTTCACCTGCGTTAGTCATCTTCAAAGTAAACATTTATTGTACCTTTATGGCACATTAATAATAAGCAATTACTGTAGAAAATTATGTTGATGATGTGATAAAGAGGCAAACCAGAGGCCATCTGATTTCTGCTGTAGAGTTAAAGTTGCACATGGAGTCACATTTCGTATTAAGATTCCAACAATCAGGATGAATGAACAGAGACAGCTAAAGACTCGTATTTATTTTTACATTGCAGACTTTATTTTTCTCAAGTTTTATTCCAGTGACAGTTTCGGAAGCTTTGAAACGAGGCTGGCGTTTTGGATTACTCAGACGTGTCACTCTGTCATCTTTATAACATGAAGTTCGACGGAGCTGCAGGATTACTGGACGTGATCGTGCTTCCAGCGAGGATTTCTGGTCTCTTCTGATGCACCGAGCGCTGAAGGAGACATTTGTGTGAGCCGATGGAGATCTGGTGGAAAAAGCAGGGTGCTGTGTCGCTCCCACTCCAAATCTGTTTCTGCTTTTGCCAAGTGGCACCGCGTCAGTTCAGCACACAAGAAAAACTTGTCCTCTGGTGTTGTTGCTGCAAGCTCGGAGATTTGGAGGATCCTGCTCGAGGAGCTTAGGTTGGCAGAGTCGGAGTCCTCTTTTAAATCATGTCTCACAGACGGACTTTTATGTAATTTGTTTTTTCTTCCCCCCCAAAGCTCTACTTCTGTTTGTTTTCTACTTCCCTGTTTAATGCTCACTCTTTAATCTGTCTTTTTAATCTTAAACACTTAAGTCCACATTACGAGGATATTTGCGCAGTAGTTTTTTAGACATAGCTAACAAAAATCAAATGTTTTCACCTTTTTAAAAATCTGTTTTGTTCCTAAAAGAAAGAGTGTTGGCAAGAATCATGAGACACCCAATTTGGAGGGTTTCCAAGATCAACTTGATGTCATTTGAAATAAAAAGCTGAACGAATGTAAGCTACTGTTTTACACAAAGAGTAACTTAAACATTGCTATGAAGAATTTGGCATGTTTTTGGATTGTGTTTTATTAAAAGTCTTACATTTTTCACTCTGTATTCACTAAATTATCATTTATAAAGATGTTACTGCCTCATGCTCTGAGTACTGACGCAGATCTTTTTTTTTTCTCCCTCTTAGGAGCGACTGGTGCTTTCAGTCCTGCCACGTTTTGTAGTTTTGGAAATGATCAACGACATGACAAATGTAGAGGATGAACACCTCCAGCATCAGTTTCACAGAATCTACATCCACCGCTACGAGAATGTCAGGTGAGGCCGCGGGAACCGTGAGGACTTCACCGTGCTCACGGAGCGACCTGTTCCTCATCACACTCGCCTAAATGAATGAAAACTGTCGGAACTTCAGAATCAATTGTTATCAGCTTTGTTTTTGCTGCTTGATTGAATAACCTTCAGTGTGAAAGCCTCTTTCAGTGTGTCCTGTTTTCAGCTTCTTTTTGTTAAACAATTCTGACATCAGTCTCATTTGTTCATCAAGATGTGTTGACTTGTTGGATAGAAAAACGTCTAAAGTTGCAAGTTTTGTGAAGACAGAATGAGTATTTGAGTCAGTGCTTTTTTTCTCACAATAATTGAATATTAAAGTGACATTTCCATATTTTATTCAGCATTCTTTTCGCAGATGTTAAAGGTTTTACAAACCTCTCCACGACGCTGTCGGCGCAGGAGCTGGTCCGAATGTTGAATGAACTCTTTGCACGCTTCGACCGCCTCGCACATGTGAGTTACCACAGTCTCCTCAAGCAAGACAGCGGCCTGTTTAAAATTCATTGAAGTTTCAGGTTGTTCTGTCGAAGTCACTGGTTTTATTATCTGATTTTTATCATCCTAAATGGCACAGCTCCAACAACAACGTTTTCATTTGTAAAAATTCAATTCATGGTCAACAAATCCTATTATTTCGACGATCGAAAAGAAACGCAAGATTATTCTGAACTGTCTTTTTTTTAAAAATATAGTGGTTTGGTTGAAGGTTAACAATGTTTACAGCTGTGTCAAACTGTGACAATTCCTGTATAATCTGTAATAGCCTTCAGTAATTCAGAAAATGACGACATATAAACACAAAATTGGCCTCTTGGTGCTTTCTTGGTACTCGGCATCCTCCCAGTAAACCCGGGTGAGACTCTGCCGCTTGGTTGATTGTGTTGTTTTGGGAGCCTGAAGCTCATCTTTTTCTGCGTGGAGCTCTCTGGGCCTGCCGGCACTCATGAAAGCTAAATAAAGACACTCCGGCAGCTGAATGAATATTTCATTCAAAACAACAGAGTGAATATCTGATTCAACGCTCTCTCTGTACGACCGGCTGATATTAGATTGAAGAGCGTTTCGGACCGCCACACTTGGCCAGTCGGGATTTCACAGCCGGAGGATTAAGTCTGAGATAACGCGTCGTGCTTCTTAACTCTTCACTTGTGTTTCTCTCAAATTCAATCACAAGTTTTTTCTGCGTTCTCGAGTTAACCAGAAAATGTTGCTCCTTGTTTTCGCACACTTCATCACCCCTTTGCCTGTCTGTTGCAGGAGCACCACTGTCTACGAATAAAGATCCTGGGAGACTGTTACTACTGTGTGTCGGGTCTGCCTGAGCCCAGACAGGACCACGCCCACTGCTGCGTGGAGATGGGCCTCAGCATGATCAAAACCATCAGGTAGCCGCTGGCCTCGGCGACACTGTGAGCAGGATAGTTGTTGTTTTCAGCAGCGCTGCTGGAGGTGCTCCAGTCAATGAAACACTTAGCCACAAACTGACGTATATCGATTGATATTCCATCTGCTGCTGTGATGAGCATGGGCCTGTCTGCTGGTCTCTCGCTCAATCTTTGGGCCCCTGATGGAGGGAAACACTGAGCACTGATCTGACAAACTGTGAAATTTATAAAGAAGATCAGAGAAATTTGTAAATCCTCTTCACCCGATAATAAACTGACGACACTACAGAGAACCGATCTTTACAATTCAACTTTATAGTTTTATTTCAAAGGTTCTTTTCAGTTTGACATTGATACCTGCGAGACAACACACAGGAACCTTGAAATCCACCAGTTGCAGAAGATGTGGTGCAGTGTTGCCTTTTGTTCCTCCTACAAACTACAGATTTAAGTTGATCGCAAACCACCTTGTGTGATATAGTTCTGATAAGCTTTGTTTAGATATCGTGTTTGATGTGTGCGGACTGTACGATAACATTGCAGGTTACAGTGAGCCGGTTGAGTCTTCTGTAATATCAGTGCTACACTCCGGCTGTGTTACTGCAGAAGATCAGTGCCGAATAATACGTTCAATTACAGGATTCAACAGCGTCAGACGTTCCCTCATCACTGAAAAGGCAGAAAATACTCACAGCGATGGTGCCGTATTATTATTGACGTTACAGTACAAGCGTTTGCAGGAGCTTTAACGGCGCGATCATCCTTTTATGAGAAAAGGAAGAGGTGTGCAGCGGGGGAAAAAAAGTCGCACAATTACTCATTTACAGCTTGTGGTCACTCGACAAATCACTGTGAAAGAGGCTCACAGGCGGGAGTTTGTGCTTTTGAAGCCTTTACTGCCTTTAATTCAATAATCTTCTTTGTTGCTGTAGCAGTTTGACCCTGTTGCATCATTTTCAGCATGACATTGAGAGAGAAGCGGCAAGCTGATAAAAAAAAAAAAAAACGAGGGGAGGATTAGCGATGGGTAAGCTGCAAGATTTGTACTGTACACTGTGAAGTCAATATGCTGGACGGAGTACAAGGTAGCCACTTTGTGCTGTAAGAGTGATGCAGTAGTTTCTCCTGCAAAAGATCATAAACGGGAACGATGAGGTTAGTTTGTGTCGGCCGTGGTAATTAACTGCTCGAGCCCTTTTATAACTGCAATCACAGTCGACATGTTGTTTAGGTTCAGGTGACGTTTCCATTTCTATCATAGGGTGGTGTCGTGGTTAGTCGCGTCTCCTTGTCCTTTATTAGAGCCTGAGTGGGACGTTTCTGTGCACAGCTTGTCGTGAAGGAGAACGAATAGACACCCGAATGTTCAGCGTGGTGTCAGTAGAAGAATTGAGCACAAATAAATCTCTATTTTGTTTCTACCGACATGGCTTGTTGCAGCCATCTCATGTTGTGAGCGTCACGTATGCAACCCTTGCTGATTATACAGTTAATGAGTACAAACTGAGACTGCTGAAAAAAACTGGACTGCCATTATTTCACAATATTATCTGCTTGTTAGGAGAACCGGCGGATTTTATACGTAGCTTGAAATTAGGTCAGCTGGAAAAGATTGTTTCTGTCGTTATCACAAACCGATAAAATCACACTGTAATTGTAAACCATGGGCTCCCTGCTTGATGCGATCGGATCGCTGTCTGAACCAACAACACAGTTTTTAAATGAATCACTTGGATTTTGTGTCCATCAGTTCAATGAAAAAAACAATGCAATAAATAAAGAAAACACTCAGCATAAGAGTGTTTTTTTCTTTTCCTGAAGTATCCTTTACAATGTATGTCAGCAGATTCTAACGCTGAATTTTGTCCATGATTTCTCTCCTGTGGGTGAATTTCAGTGGAAAAGCATAAAAAGGGACTCAGACCCCTCCTGGTGCCACAAAATGAATCAACATGGATTTGCGCAAACCTGAACAACAGCAAATCCTCCATCAGCAGCTAATATTTAAATCAGCCGTGGCAAACATTGACAATTAATCCACTGCAAATGTTCCAACAGATGTCAGTTTTTATAATAAGCAGCTAAATTAGCGTCATTGCAAATGGATGACCACTGGGACCGACGCCAGCGCTGGTCTCCAGGGAGACGAGCGTGTCGCTGCTTACTGACCTCCTCAGGGAGGAAAGAGAAAAAAAAATTCAAAGTCAACAACGTATCACATCATTTTCCTCGTCGTCGTAGCCACTAACTGCTGTGCGTCTGAGTTAATTTCCACCCCAGGTGTCATTTAGCAGGCGGCTGACTTTAAGCACCTGTCAAAAAATCTCCCAGGATGCCTTTCACCTCGCGTCCGCCGCCACTGTCTGTTATGAAGCATGAAATGAGAGCGGGAGGCAGGAACGGGCGTGACAGCGCGGTCTGCTCCGACACACACTTTTATCAGCCCCAGTTTGTCCCGCTTTTATTGTGTTGGGGGATAATATGGTATGAAATGAGAAACAAATTTATTAACGAGTGTGAAAAGCCGGCTGAAACAGTTTTTCACTTCTTTTGTTGGAGAGGCGCTGATACGCGTGAAATGTATTGTGTTGGTGCAGCGGCGGATTTATGAGCAGTGTTTGCCGGACAGCGTTATCTCTGCTCTGTTTCACCAAAGGTCAATTTCATGTATATTAATTCGCTGAATTAATGCATGCAGATGCCGTGTTCCACTGCTCAAAGATACCACTGGAATACTTGAGAAACATGTACAGCCATGTCACATGGTTGCGTTTTCACATCTACGACCTCAACTTAAAAAACAAGCTCTGGATGATTCACACAAAGAAAATAAAGTTCTTGTTTCTAAGCAGGACGAATGTGTCAGATGTAAAAGTTTATTATCTTCAAAGTTTGAGGCTATTTTGAAGGCAGCAAATCGTCTCCAGAGAGTCTCAAAATGTCGGAGAAAACTCGGTGCCAGATGGTTCTGACTGGTTTCATTGCTTTCTGCCAGGTATGTGAGGTCCCGCACAAAACACGACATCGACATGCGCATCGGGATCCACTCAGGCTCGGTGCTGTGCGGCGTGTTGGGACTCAGGAAGTGGCAGTTTGACGTCTGGTCCTGGGACGTAGACATCGCCAACAAGCTGGAGTCTGGAGGCATCCCGGGGTGAGGACGGGAAGCCGAAACGCTTCCGTGGTCGATTTTCCTTCAATTTTAAAGCCTGGATGTCTGAAACTGTGCAATTTGTAATTTTATGTCCCCATTGCATCACGTCAGCAGGCAGCTGCTTCTTTAAACGAGTCGAACAAACACAACCGAGTGCAACTTGTGAATACACAGGAAGCTTGACATTGAAGGAAGTGCAACACCGAGCATCTACTCAGTTTATGATCTGAGGATTTTATGGAAGACAAAACCCAACTAAACACAGAATGAACTTTGTTTGATAAACATCAGGATGAAGCTGCAGCACATTAGTTCTTGCAGTTGCTTGCTAACACATTACACTGAGTACTTTTTTAGGTGAATAAAGAATTGGGCATACACGAGTATCAGCTCATTTGTGGGTCACTTTTTTTCGACATTTGAATAAATAACTCATCAATATCTTTGTCGTTGAACTCCAGGCGGATCCACATCTCCAAAGCTGCTTTGGACTGTTTGAACGGCGACTACGAGGTGGAGGAAGGACACGGGAAGGACCGCAATGACTTCCTGCGCCGGCACAACATCGAGACGTACCTGATCAAGCAGCCCGAGGAGAGTCTCCTCACCCTGCCAGAGGACATCATGAAGGAGGCGGCCAGCTCGGCCGACCGCCGGGCCAGCAGCACCACCTTCAACGAGGCCTCCTGGAGCCCCGAGCTCCCGTTCGACAACATCGTGGGGAAGCAGAATGTAAGTCCCGCCTGTGCTCGCACCTCGTTTGTTTTGCACTTTATCACACTGTGAGGAAGCGTCCATCTTAACAGCAAACTCGTCCTGCAGATGAGGATTAAACTGTTATTTTTAAAAGTGTGGATGAAAAGCAGCAGCGGAGGGGCGAAGCGATGTTCATGCTCTTACTGGGATGTTTTAGCTGTTTGGGAAACTGCCTCCTCAGAGGCAAACCAGCAAGATGCCCCGTCAGTAAAAGTAACACTTTAAAGCCTCAACTCAGGGCGAAGATGTCTCACAAGATGGGCGTTTTTCACAGTGCATGGGATCTTCTCGCCTGTTTGTTGGTCATTTTTCTCTCTCTGTCTCTCTTTTTCTTTTTCCTTTTTTTTTTTTTTTTTTTTTTTTTAACTGGGAATGATTGGACGGCTTTCGGCAAAGAAATGTGTTACCGTGGTAACGCGTCTCTGCGTGCTGTCAGCCTGCCTGTTTGCGAGAATGACGAGCTTCTGATTGTTCGGGCCATTTAAACACCCCCATTTTGTCTCCATTCATCTGCCCTCGCCGGCAGCACGCGGCATTAAGTCGACACGCCGGACGGACCGCTTTGATGCAGCTGAATTCTCGCTCAAGACGTTTTTTGCGTTACGAGATGCGAGCACGAAGCAACTTGTGCAGGACTTTTTAGACGAATTAGGTGAAAAGTTCTGTGACAGAAACAAACGAAAATTCATTCTGGAAAGAAGAAAAATAAATTCTGTGATAAACAGGAAACTGCTCCTTTAGAACAAAGATATTTTTCACTTAAAATAAATAAAATCTGCATTGCTGTTTTTTTCTACTGATGATTTTTGGATTTTGAAATATTTTTTGTTTTAACTTTGTAATCTTTCAATGAGAAGCTTCTTGTATGTGCTTCCTTGCAGAGGCTGATCTGTATTCATAAATGTGTTTTCCAATTCATGAGCTTTTTAATGTAACATTACTCTTTAATATAAGGTGAATTTATATTTTTCATTTATATTCAAAATTCCTCAATATTGGTTTGCCCAGAATAAGCTTTAGTTATATTCAAATTTGAGGCATATGTCAATATGAGACAGCTGTGACATGCGCCCAGGACCAATCTACATTTTTTACAAATAAAAACACACCTTCCTCTGTAATTCTGTTCACTATGGATCAGGGTGTGAATTTCTCCTCATACCTGCTCAGTAGATTTATTCTTTCACCTTCCTTTGCTTCATTGTAGAAAAAATCCTGGTCTGAAGTCGGCGCCGCCACGTTTCATTCACAAAGTCATCTGTCGAGGCGCCCGATACCCCCGACAATCAAACACGTGTCATCGTGCATAATGGCTCAGACTGGAAGGCGATGAAAGCTGCATATTCAGGCTGCATTTGCATCCTCAGATTGGTTTTGAGGTGGTGGGTTGGCCGACGCCCAGCGCCAACAAGACGCCGCTGTTTGTGGGGGCCAGTGTCCCTCCCTCCCCACATCCTGCTGCCGCTGCCTCCAGCTGTTCAGTGTCACCGCATCTCGTCCACAGAAATGAGCTCAATTAGTTTGATATTTGGTGTCGGAAACTTTGGCAGGTCTGGTTGGAGCTGTGAGAGGCGTCATTAAGATCTGGAAAGAGAGAAATCGCCGAATGCTCGGCAGTTAGTGCTGGTGTGTAATTTTCCATTTGTATTGGCTCATGTAGCAATTAGGAGCTTTGTGTGTCTCTCTGCTGCATCGTTCAATTGTATGGATTCACACACTCACCTCATCATAACATTAACAGTGCATTAAGATTGATGCTTTTATCTATTAAATCCAGTCATTTTAGAACAATGTGGAAAGAGCTACTTCAGCTATTTACATTACATCCTTATAATGTGTTATATGTGCTTTAAATGTGTCTGAAATCAACTTCAGAACTAGGTTCTTAGTCTCGTCAAATCTTATTAAATCCCTGCAGTTTGTTTCAAAGATAAGGTGACACATCAAGAACGTGAAGCCTTCGTGTAGGTTCGGAAATGTTTTCCCACTCAGCTCGTGGCTGCAAGAAGCCATCAGGAGAGGACTGAACCTGTCGTAGCCCCTCGTGTATATCCGAGGGTGTGTGCAGCTCCTCCTACTCCCCGGCGGTCCTGTCGGGAGCTTAGAGTGTTTGATGTCGACGGTGCCTTTGGACTGCGGAGAATGTTGTTTCTGAAAAATTCCACTTCTTTGTCTCTGGCACAATGAGAGCCTGTCAGGACAGTCATCTCAAAACGCGCCTCTTTACATATCAAAGGCTTCTCGGAGGAGTTGTGAAGCAGCTTTGATGTTGTCGCTTGACTCCGCTTGGAGATGAAGTTTTCTCACTTCATTGTTGTTTTTTGTATTGTTTGTTTTTTTGTCAGGGTCTTCTCACGCCCTTCCTGTTGGTCTGATTCAGTTTTCAGCATCATTGGATTGAGGACAACACACAATATTAGTCAGACAGAAAAAAAACACAAAGGATGAGGAGTTGGTTAGCGATGAGGAGGAGATGGTGTGTGCATATTTGATTGTGTGTGATAAAGCAAAAGCGTGACAGAAAGTATTCTGTTTCGTTCACTGCTGTCTAATCCGAGAGCTACTGCCTCGTTTTAAACCGCGGCTGACCTCGCCTGAATGACAGTAATACGATGTTTACATGTAGGTCAGGATAATATTATGACAAGATGATGAAACCCTGGATTCAGATCCAGATCTCCAGTTCATTCTCATCGTTACCAGTGAAGTCACAACAACCACAATAAGAGATCCCAACTGTAAACTGTAAATAACTACAACTGGTTGGTAGAAGACCTGTGATACATCGACCTTCTTCATGAAGCCTAATGTTCCGATTAAGCAGTCTCTACACACTTTTACACGGACACTCACATGCACCACATGCTCTGTGCTGATGTGCCCAACACTCAGTTTCAGGCCCCTTTTTTCTGTCGTTATGATGAACACTGGATGAGTGCCATCATATCCTGTCCTTCACTCTGATTTTTGAAACCATCCTTTAACTTTGGACTGATTGTTTCACGGAAGCCAAACGAATCATCGGGAGAAGCTCACCTGAGTGTCGTCGGCTGAGCCGCAGCCCCGAGTTCACCCTGGCAGCTCTCCGTGGGCAGTCTGCGCTGGCTGAATGGCTCTGTCTTTACCTCTTTCATGCATCACTGTGTACCTGCTGGCTCCCATGATGCACAGCTCTGTCACAGCGCTTTCACCTCCGAGGAGGTTGTGTGTTTCCTTGCGAGACCCAGTTACTCAGTGTTCCCACACTGTAAGTTCCAACCAAAGCGAACTCGGTACATTTTCATTTTTCACGTCAGTTTTTTTCTGAAAACAACAAGTTAGAAAAAAGATGGCTGCAGGGTGCAGCGTCTGTAGGAGGCTGCACCTTCAACCTACTTTAGGGCCCGATGTTTAGATTTAAGCAGCATTGTAGGTGAGCGATTTAACATGAAGAGATGATCAAGAAGGAAGCTCATAATTGGATATTTTGCATCAGAGCTGCAGTGTTAATAGCAATGCGGTACGTTATGCAGCTGCAGTTATATAAAGGTCAGTCCAGGTAATTCTTCAGAACGCTACAAAGAGTCAGACAACACCATCATGATGAAGAGAAGGTCCGCTGCCTCATACTGACCTTTAGTGCATGCTGCCAGATAAGTTGAGACCCTTCTGAGGTTGCTGCTGTTGGTCCCAAGTCATTTTCAAAGCAGAAACCTTCAAAATAAAAGCACGGTGCAGTCCTGCGAAATTTCTAATTCCGGTTATATTTGTGGTTATTCTGGCATCCTGCCAAAGGGGTCCTGACCCCGGGTTGGCAAACCAGACAGCTACATTTTGAAAGTCTGTGTTGGTAGCTCCAATAACTCGGTGTTCCTCATGTGAAAGCACAATGTTGCTCCTTGTTTTACCCCGAAGCCTTTCTGTGTCTTACGTAACCGCTCGGTTGAAATCCTGTGAAAAGCATCACGGCCAAACAAAAAAAAGTAGCAGTGAATTATATTCTCTGGTTCAAACATGCCAGTTAATCCGTCACACCCGCAGTCATCTATGCACAAAACTCCCATTGACATAACTGTATGTGCTTATGCTGTCAGATCTTAGCACCCCCACCTCCACTTGCCCTTTTCCTGGCATTACTTGTTGGCATTTCCAACAGTTGAATGTGTTCTGTTATTAATATGTATCTTATATGTAACCCCATACCACTGCCCCCCCATACAGCCAAGCACTGCTGCACATTGTTGTAGCCAGTAGAGAGAAATGCCAGAGATGGAGGCGGTGCCCTTTAGGCTGTGTGCTTCCTCCGGGGACGCGCACGCCAGAAACAATCACGACAGCACAGCTCATCGCGCTCCCTCCTCCGAGTCTCTGTGTTGTAAGTTGTCAGATGAGAGCGAGTATCTCACTGAGGTTAGGAAGTGGTGTATGAAGTCCTGAATCCTTCTTTAGAGCGCAGAACTGTGTGTGTGTTTGACTTGAAGTTCAAGTTTCAATAAGAAAAAGCTTCAGACAGAAGATTCAAAAGCATGAATGAGAAGGAACAGTTAAAGCTCACATGTTGATGTCATAAACTTATTTCGTTTTTGTGCAATAGATGTGAACGAATATCATAGAAAATAAATGTAATGAATAAAATATACAAATATACAAATATAAAGTTCATCACTGGAGAAGCCACTAATGTTTTCAAACTGATTCATGGCAGCCCAGTTTTCCTTCCAGCGCTTTATGCTAAGCTAAGCGTCTCCAGGCTCAAGCTTTACATTTGACCCACAGATACGAGGGCAGCGTTCTTTTTCTCTTCGCTATCAGCGAAAGAGTAAATAATGTGTGGTTCCTGTAAGCACGACTTGACCTGATTTATTATGATGTAAACTCAGCCCTGTTTGTTCGTCGACCTGAACTGAATATCAAACCGGTTGCCCAAAGCCAAGATTTTACCATCAGCTTCATATATAAAAGAACTGCTTCCCAAACAAGCAAGCTGCAAGCATCCAATTAATTAATCGCAGCCAGGTTCTGTTGTTAATGAGGAAGAATTAAAGATATGTGTGTCTTCACGGACACAAGTTTGACTTGATTGACTAAGATGTGCTTGACTGTTGGCTAATATGGGTTCATTGGCTGATTTAGTGTCTGGGAGCAGCGTTTGCTTCCAGCCCCTCTGTGTGAACTTTAAGAAGTGAACTGACCTCAAGTGAATCAGGTGAATATTGCAGGTGTCTAATTAAACCGCTACATCAGCCGTGCTGCTTTCTGGACATAAATGTCACTGTGTTCTCTCAGGAAGTGCACCGAGGTTGCTCTTAAATAAACCGATATTAAGGTTCACATGCCATCACCAGAACTTAGCCCGGGAACTCTTACATTTACCGGAGTCTGATGCTCCGTGGGTGCACAAAATGCCAGATGATTGTCTTCATTAAAACGGTGCTTGTGTATCCGCGGCGGCTGCTGATGATATGTTAATAACTTGACACGCAGGTCACGTGTTTGCATCTATATGCGAGCGAGGTTTTTGCTGGGTTCAAGCTCAGGTTCAGTTCAGCTCATTGTCTCCCCGATCGTCACTGTGTGTAAAAATGGTTCAGTCCACATCCAGACACTGTTTAACAGGCAGACCGGGTGTCACCTGTTTCTATGTATTATTTAGTTGTGAATTCATTTAAATTTGTTGTGTTCACCTTTGAGTTGTCTGTCAAGACAAATGTCGACTCGACTTTATGTTCATATAAAACGAATCCTCAAATGTTTTCTGTGAAGTTTAAACAACCGGGTTTCATATCAGTGTTTGTGTTATTTATAATTATGTTTTTCTCTGATCTCACGGCCACAGATTCTCTTTTCACTGCTGGATAATTCATCATTATCGCCATTCTTCTGCTGGGTTGCATGATCACCCTTCAAATTATGATCATTTATAACCTCTGAGAAGCTCTAATTAGACTTATGTTCACATGTAGTGAAGCTAGTGATTGTAAAAGAAATGTGCCTGATGTGTCAGAGGAGAAAAGGATGAGAAAAAAAAACACTTAGCAATCAAGATTAGTCGGTGAGCATCAATTCATTCGGACTAAAAATGAATTTTTAATGATGTATCTTAGGGTGATGGATGTGATGTGTTAAGCGGGAGGAGGTGAGACACTCAATTGGCTGAAGTTGGTTGGAATTACATTGAATTTCTCCACATCTCCATCATTACACGGCTCTCTCTTAAGCAATTTAATGGCTGCTGGCTCTATAGGTCGCAGGCACTCCAAAGGGTAATTTGGTCGAAGTTGCAATGCAGTTACTTTGACTCACCGGTAATGGTGCGGAGCTAATATCAATGGCTGCGAGAAAATGGCTCTGATTCCCACATATTGCTCTTATCACTTTTAACCTCAAGTGCTTCTCCGCAATGACTGTGACGTCTTCTGCCGGATGGACAGAAGCTCAGATCGACTTGAAACTGCAGCACATTTTTTCCATTTCAGGCTGAAGAAAAACTAATAATTCGAATGTATGTGTGTGTGTGTGTGTGTGTGCGCGCGCGCTCACACACACGCACATTTATATATACATATACATTCGAATTATTAGTGAGATATTTTTTGTGCTGCTCAGTTTTCAGATGCAGATGGTGTTTTTGGTGATGAAATGATCAGAAAAAAATTGAGAAATTTGTTGATTTTCTTGTATTATATTTCCTTGTATAATATTTGGAAGAAGGATAGGGCGGTCATGTGTAAGCAGGTAAATTTAGATCATAAAAATCACCGTAACCTTTATGTGGGAACGAGTCAGAGGGCCTTCATCAGCATCTCCAATCCACTGGCTTGTTTCTTTATGCAACTCTGCCAACTTGCTGCTGAACTTCTTCATGTGATTTCCCTTCGTTAGTGATCGATAAATGCGTGAGGTTGTGTTAAAGTCTGCCTTTGACTCGTTTACTTGCAGTCCAATACCACTTGTTCACAATCTTCCCAGTAGAACTTCTGATAGGAGCTCGGCTTGATTGCTGAAAATAAAACAATACTCTCAAAAACTGCTCCCCCGACCTTCACGCAGGTTTTCACAGTACAATAATTCAGGCAGTGTGAATGAGTTTTGATTCCTGAACTGTAGAATTGAATACGACTGTATGCAATTGTCCTTTTTTCCTCAATAACTTCAGTTTTGAGTTATTTAGTCTCACAATGTTTCCTGTTGCCAGCAGAACTCTGCAGATATGTGTTTGTATAGAAAAATAACTGCATACTGAGGAACGGGGGGAGGGGGGCTTACAATTGTTAAAAAATGAGGTTTGAGGGAGGTTACGTCCTTCGGTACATTTCTTTGTTGAACAGTGGCTGAGAGAGGCGGGAAGTGGTGAAGTGGTAAATTAAAACCTGAGGAGCGTCTTGTAAAGAAAGGACCCTGCGCCACTCGATTTGCCTTTGACAACAGCACTCGTTAATGTGTTGCGAGGCCGCATTAATCGAGGCTGTGGTGCAGTTAGTTTGTTTCAGGAATATTTCCAAGGTCACTGTGACGGAGTTCAGCTAGTTCTCTACATCGTGCTGCGATATTCTTCCTTCCCTCAATTCATGCTTTGTCATTTCTTTTCAATCCATCCATTCTGTGTGTGTGTTTCCATCACGAGCCCTTTTTCCGTGCACATAAATTACAGCGCTGTTATAATGTGTGCATAATTCCAAGCTTTGTCACCACTAACATCAGTGCAATGTGAACATGCTGCGAGAATGAATGAGAGAGGCATGACTTGCTCTGAGCTGTCTGTCCGACGGCGAATGTTGCATTTTGATCTTCCCTTTATTTTCTTCCTTTTTCCTCGATTTTTTTCTTTCGTGTATGTAATGAACGTAACTGTGTGTCTGTTCTTTTTTTTTCATTTGTATCTTGAATGAAACAAAAAAAAAGGGGGACAAGCAGGTTCATTCTATGTGCATGTGCTTTCCCTCTAGACTCTGGCTGCCCTAACGAGAAATTCGATAAATCTGCTTCCAAACCATCTCGCACAAGCTTTGCATGTCCACTCTGGTCCTGAGGAAATTAACAAGCGAATAGAGAGCGCCATCGACTTACGGAGTGGCGATAAGTTGAGAAGAGAGCATATCAAGCCTTTCTCACTGATGTTTAAAGACTCCAGCCTGGAAGAGAAGGTAGCTGGGGTTTTAGACAGATAACTGTTTATTTTCCTTTTCTCTCTCCCTCCTCATATCTATCCTAAGATGAAGATTTTCAGAAGCAAATCAATGACCAACAATTTTTTTTTCTTGTCCAATCATGAGTAAGCTAAAGGCACTTGAGTTACACACATCGGTTGTTTTTCTTTATTTACATGAGTCACCAGGCCAACTTCATTGGTTTCATTAAGGAAATGAATCATAGGAC
>JAUESE010000048.1:15970718-15982704 GCA_032274725.1 Malacoctenus triangulatus | reverse complement strand
CTTTTTTCCTCTTTTCTCTTAAAAATCAGCTGATTTGCATTTACTGATATTATCGGGAAAATCTCCTATGAATCCAATACCCTAAAAAAGCTAAAAGGCTATTTAGCACATTTCTCACATTGATGTAGAGAAAGTGATTGAAGAGGGCTCAAGAAATAAGTACAGGTTCAATAACCAATATGTATGTTCACTGAATGAAGAAAATTTACAGAGCTAACTCTTTATTCAGATTGTCTTTGCTAATTGTGGACATGCACTCTCACTGTTAGCTTGAAATTTCCCAGGCCAACAACACATCTTGAAGCTGCAACAGACTTTAGGGGAAGAAATGACAGAGAGCAAAGAGCTCAGACGACATGAGGACACGAGGGTCATGAGATGGTAACTCATTGATGTTGGAAGAGTGAAAAAAGGAGGAAAAACAGAGTCTTAAAACAGTGTAAACGTAGATTATTTTAACAAAGAAACTGATGCAGGGTTAATCCTCTCTGTATTTTCACTCAGTCATTGTTTACTGGGGGAAACATGCACACCCCTGATTTCTTGAGCTCCACAGGCCAAGATGCCTGTTTCTGTGTTTGCATTGTCTTGTGTTTGCAACCTGTCAGGTGGAACATGGGTGGTATTTTTAAAGTAGTGCTGTCGATCTTGGGAGAGGCGCAGCCAGGATCAATGAGCCTCCTTCAGACCTAAACACTCGTGGCTTGAAATGTTCCCTCTGTGCTGGAGACGTCACACTGAAACGTGCAGCGGCGCCGTATATCGCTTTACAAAGCAACGGTGTAATGAGGAATCATTAGGATTTCTAAACGAGAGCGAGGTCTTTGAAAACCTGCAGCCCCGTCGTCCATTGTCAAGAAACACGCATGAACGCAGAGGGTGTTGAAGCAGTAGTGAGGGCTTCTTTTGCAAGAAACACTTCAGGGAATCTAGTGAGAAAAGAGAGAGAGCGTGAGTACAAATGGAGGAAGGGACTCCTTTTATTCATTTATATTTTTACCGTAATAGCTTCTTCATCAAAACAATGGCTCTAATTCAGTGCCAGTTTCATGTTGTAATGTGTTATATCCTAAGATAAGACAAAATTATAGAATAGAGCGTAGCACAGTATAATATAATATAGTACAGTAGAATATAATAGAATACATAATAGAATACCTTGTTTGTTTTTTGGGGGGGGCATTATATCTCAGATAATCTTTACAATGCAAAAAGGAAATAAATATGGCGCTTTATTGTTATATAAGGGAACATGCTTCCTTTATTTCTCTTCTTTGGAGTTTTACTGTTACATTATGCAGTTTTTTTTGGCTCCATATTATTATTTGTTCTTTGGCAGGTTGATTTTTTGTAACGACAGAAAAAAAAACCAAGCCAGAGGCTTTTTCTGTAATAAACTAATGGCAGCCGAGCACCGACGGCAGACGAGGTTGTTGTTCATGAATGCTGCTTCCTGTCAGAGCAGTAATTACATTATCAAGCACGGTGACCATGAAGCATTTCATTACTACACCGCAGACAAAGCTGTTATATTGAAGTGATTACAGTTTCTCTCTTCAGTTTTTTTTTATGTTTTGATGTGCCACTTTTCATTGAATAATGTTCAGACCGCTGCATTAATCGAGGTTTGTATCATCTGGCAGCAGCATTATAAGGACAAATCAAAGTGCCGCAAGAAGCTGTCATGTTAAACAGATGAGATATTTTTATCACTTTTATTTCTTGTGCTCATTATGCTGTATGAATAGATACTCACAATCTTGAACACGAACTAGATCTTGATACATAACTCGATCGAATAAATAAACAAAACCTCAATCTTGGAAAGTTAGTGTTTATGGTTCACTCACGCTCATCTGTTTAGTCTTTATTCTTGTCTATTCACTGAAACATTGTCACGTGCTGCCAAAAAAGTGCTGCTACAAATGTTCAGATGTCTTCAAATCTTTGTTCTTACAGAATTAAGTCTCACATTAATTATAACTGAGAGGCCACAAATAAAGTGAAAAAATAAAGTAATTCATTGCAACTTATGATGCAAGAAACTTCTGCATTGGTCAGATTGTTAGAAATATTGTCCTTTTGTTAAAACTATAAAATACTCCTTACTCATTTACTTCTTACTCATTTACTCGTTGCTCATTTACCCTGTACTCTTTACTCGTTTACTCTTCACTCAGGCCTTTTTGGCTCTAGCTTTCCCCCTGTTCACAATTATCCTCATATCTTGGACTTTGTTGTGTTAAAATGCAATTAGATTACAACATGTAACAGCCCAAATAAATGTTTCTGCTGTAAACACGGTGACATGTGAGGCGAGGACAATGCTGGAGCTGTGCGAGAGGTTGATGGAGGCTGCTAAATAGAGTTTGTTTCATGTTTTTGGGGTCACGCGGGGTTAACGACCGAGCGACCTGTTCTTTCACCGGCCACCGTCTCATTATCCCGCTGCCAAACGGGCGCTGCTGGCTTTGCATCCCTAATTAGAAAAAGGCGAAATGGGAAGTTTTTGTACTCACTCATACAATTAGGCGACTAATTGATACCACGATTAATCACAAAACTGTTTCCGCCAAATGCCACTGAGAGTCACTTCAGTCCTCACAGGCTTATCCACATGCCCTCCAAATTAAATTTTAATATAATGGAGTTTTTTTTTCCTCCTTTCTTCTGCGAGTACGAACTAAACAGAACCGACTTTAGTTTGGCTTTAATTTATTCAAATGACTTTGTATTAATTGCACATTCAAAAAAGTAATTTGCGTTGCTCATTGGAATCCTTTCTGCCGGGCCTCAGATTGATCACGCTCCCCCGCGTCTCATAATTGATCCTGCTTTTAACGAATTTTTTAATTTAGCAGCCGGTTCCGGAGCTGCAGCTCGGCCGCTCCATCATCCAAATGATATAAACAACAGGCTTTCCTCTGGAATCTAGTTAGATTTGAAGTAATTAGGGAGTAAACAAAGAACTGCGGTGGTCCTCACCCTGAGTGAGGGTGTAGAAGCAGCAGGAAGGTCACAAAGGAGGAATGTTTAGAGAATAAAGAAGCTATTTCTGACATTCTCTGTGTCATCGGTTAACAATTGTGTGTAACAATGACTCATTCTGTGAAGAAAACCTTTTTCAAATTTGAGTATACTCTATGACTTTAGAACTATATCAGTGAAGTGATTGACTTCGATGTTTAAGTTTTTACAATTTAATGCGGTCTGCTTGTTGGTGAGTTTTATTAAGTGAGGTGAGAGTGATATTGTGATCCCACCTCGTCATTTCTAGTAAGACGGCTGATTCACTGAGACGGTTCTTGTGGACTCTGTTATCTTTCGAGGCTGTTTGTTGATCGGGTCACGTTAGTCATAAGTCTCTCTTGCAGCTTTGATTCCTCCAGTCAAAGCTGCATCGACCTGCTCTGTGCTGGCACCACTCATCCCTTTATACATGAGCCACAAAACAGGTGGAGTTTGAGAGCCTCTTGTAACATCAAATTTATTTTGTCTTACTTTATGTATTAACTCTCTGCATGTAAAAAAAAAAATACTGTAACAGAATCAACATTTCAATTAGTCGTTCACATCTACTTTCAATAATTTAGACTTTTCAAACCATTTTGAAGATTGAGTGTGTACAGAGGAAAACAGCTTCAACAAATAAACTGTTCATTGAGGAATAAACATAAACAAATCTAATCTCAGAAAAGCAATTCATGAAGCTCATAGAATAGAAAACAGATTCAGTTAGCAGGTAATATTTTTCCCCTTTATAACAAAAAATCTCCTTTTTGCAGCAGTGACGTTTGTGTGAAGTGTTTGGCTGTGTTCCCTGCAGCTGGAGTACACAGCACGGCTGGACTTCCTGTGGCGCGTCCAGGCCAAAGAAGAGATCAACGAGATGAAGGAGCTGCGAGAGCACAACGAGAACATGCTGAGGAACATCCTGCCGAGCCACGTGGCCCGACACTTCCTGGAGAAGGACCGCGACAACGAGGTCGGCATGACAACCAGCCAGACATCAGTCAATCAGTTCTATTGTCTTTACTAAAACTTTGGGGTTATTTTATGGTTTCACTTTCGCGAGAGATGTTTTTTAATCGAGATTGTCATTTTGAATTTGAGATTTTTTTGACATCAATCAAATCCGGCTCAGAATGATGGAAGATGAGAGCAGGACCTTCTGTCTGATCCGCTGACGTGTTGAGAAGAATATTATGTTGAGTCAGTTGTTTAGAGAAACGATCCACGTCTGATCACAAGTCGGACTCTGAAGCTCATATTCTTTGAAGCGCGTGCCTCAGCTCAGACATCAGGTCGCCTCACCTCGAGCCAGACCGGCTCCCAAATTATCCCCCTGCATTCATTACAATCCGTCCCCCGAGCCTCGCTTTTCCAGCGCGACAAGAAAAGAAAGGGCTGTGTAATTACTTTTCAAAGACTGTACAGAGAGAGAATTGGCTGGGCGGTTCATTCAGCAGGACATCTTTGTTGAGCCAGCGACCGGGGCTTTTGGGGGGGTTTGGGACGCACGTACTTGATTTGATTTTAATAACATGTTGTCAGTTGGCAGCAGGGAACACATGATCGGTGTCCCCGTCAGACTCCGCTGTCACGCTCGGCAAAGTTAGGTCACTTCCACTGGCTTCCCTCTTTTCTGCAGTTTTAACGCTCACTGAAAACTTGCTTCAGCCATTCGAAGCCAGAATTGTGATCTGACTTTTGTTGGACTGTTTGATGGAGTGTTTCGGAAAACCAACGAAAACAAAGAGAGAGCATGTAAACTTCACATCGCACCCCAACGAGCTCCAGATCAAACTTGTTACTCTGAGTCAACAAAACTGAGCAGCAGCTCCAGTCGCTCTTATCTTACAAGGATCACACCACTTTGTTGAAAGTGTGTTTATAACTTTACAAAGCAAACGTCCACACCTGCTGTTCCTGCTAACTTAAACTATGTGACCTTCCTGTGCTCAGCCTTGTCACAGCTAGTGTGGCAGCTAAAGCTGAATGATTTCTGTGAGCTCGTGCGTCTCTTTCAGTCTGGTGACTGAGCTGTTGTTACACCGACGAGGCGTCCGGGGCGGATCTACAACAGCAGGATGAAAGCTGGCAGACGGACACAACAGCTGTGTGTTCTTTTAGGTGTTTGATTCCAAGAGGTTGAACACACAATTCATAACTTTTCAGTCTTTTGAATCTTTTCATATTTTCCTCAAGTCGGCCTCCTAATTTCTCCTGCTGCACTCGTCTGGTTCAGCAGCCCACTAATGATGACGGTCAGCGTCGGCATTGCAGATTCAAACGGCCTCTCTGTCCTCTCCGGGCTCCATCGTTACCGACTTCTCCAGTCGTCCGCGGCCTCCAGAACAAAGGTCGAGCGTCTGATGAATTATGAATGTCTGAAGAGGAGAGCCGATATGGTTGTGCTCCCACGCCTGTTCCTAATTAAGAAGGACATGATTAAAAATGCATCCATTAGGCTAGTTTGGGGTCCTAATCGCCCGTTACATTATTAATCAGGCTGTTTATTGTTCAGTGATTTCGACACAACAGTGCTGGTTTGTTCGGAGGTTTTCCACACCTCCAGTGAGGTTTTGAAGCACAGATAAAGAGTTTTTGCATAAAAATCAGTTGTTTGTTTTTTTCCATCAGTTTTCTATAATGAGGTAAATACGTTGTAGGTTTGATTGTGGAAAATTTAAGTTTTTAAGGATTCAGATTTTTTGTAAATTATCACAGGTTGATTTTTTTTTTTAATCTCTCAGCATTTTGAGGTGAAAGCCATTTTGCAATGTACGGTTGTCATGGATACAGATGTTCTCTTGGGTTTGTGTAAAAGGCATTATTTACTCGGTACATGTTGTTCATGCGACAGGATGATTGGTACTGTGAGGAGGCAGTTCTCTTAGGAATCGGAGTGATGGTGCTGCACTCATGCAAAGTTTCATCATGACAGCAAGAAGTTCAGAAAATCTCTCAACGTACGCTCAGAAAAATACATCGAGGTTGAGTTGCGTCTGGCAGCTGCGATCCCTGTAAATTGCTTCGATTGTGGAGCGAATGCAGTTTAGGACGGGAGCAGAGAAGCTGCAGGAAAGCTTCAGCATTAAACGTGCGTCAAACCAACAGTGTCGGGAGAAGACCTGAAGGTTTTCTCAAACGTGAAGCAAAAAGTGTAGATTTAAGTACACACACAAGCACTTGTGGTGCAGGTGGGAGGTGTGTGTGTGTGGGGGGGGGGATGCAAGAGCACAATTAACTCATAAAGTCAAGCAGTGAACAAAGGTTTCAGAGCCTCGTCCTCCTCTGGATTAATCCATGCGGTGTTGAACTCTGACTGGACGTTGTGCTTATCAGGTTATTATTATAGTATTAGCATAATGACGCCGGCTATGTGAAGGCCGGCCTGCTGCTCTTCTCAGTCACGTCCCAACATTGCTCCCCAGTGGTTCAGACAGAGTAATGCCATCATTCAGCAGCGAGCATTTTACTACTCGATTCGATATTGAAAAGTGCCTCGTTGCTTTTTCTCTGAGCTCCTAAAACTTTTGTGTTTTGTTCTGAAAAGTTACGAATTTTCTTGTTTTTTTTCCAAGATCTACTTGTTATTTATCAAGAGTGAACTTTAATCTGTTTTATTGTCAGACTTCTTGCTTAATTCAAGTACAGTGCAGCTCGTTCATGATTGTTTTGCTTGAAACAAGCAGACAAATAATAATCTTCCAGTGAAACAGTAAAAACTCACTGTTGAAATGAAACAAATAGACTTCGAAATAAGCAGGAAACAGCTTAAGTTTTAAGTCATTGTCTTCTTTTATGTGTGAAGTAATTGTTATTTTTTTGCAGTTGATGAATTTGACATGAACAAAACCCGTGATTTGTTGTTGTTTTGGGGAATGAACGCTCCGTGTGGTGTGTGTCCTCACAGGAGCTGTACTCGCAGTCCTACGACGCGGTGGGTGTGATGTTTGCCTCCATCCCCGGCTTCGCCGACTTCTACTCGCAGACCGAGATGAATAACCAGGGAGTCGAGTGCCTCAGGCTCCTCAACGAAATTATTGCAGACTTTGACGAGGTGAGGCGGCGGACCTTTGAAGTGCGCCCGCTCGCACTTCAGACCAACTTTTGAACATGCAGGAGACCGAGTGCGACGTCAACATCTTGGGCTTTTGATTAAAACATCCATCTCGCCCCTCGAAGCACTTCAGAACTGATTAATGCACAGGTGGTAAAAAACAAGACCAGGTTATCAGAAGGCATTTATTTCACTGCCACAGGGACCAAAGCATTATGGGTAGTTTTTCATAAAGAAAACTTCAATTATGATTCTAGATATTAACAGCCAGCGTTTATTTCCCTTGTGTGACTTTGTGAATTTCGTGCAAAACTTAATTCATATCATAAAAAAAAGGATTTTCAGGATTAAAAAGGAATTAAAGTGATATTTGAGGAATATGTCAAACAATCCTTTTAATGTTTGTTTCAAATGCAAACAAGATAATTAATAATCATAGATATGAGCATTTACCTCGTAAAGCAGCCACGCTGTTTCTAAAGTTTCTAAATTTGACACAAAATCATTTCGACATCACAATCACAAATTTTCAAAAAGTGGAGTCATTTTTCTGGACAATATTCAGTCTGCATGATTTTGTTTCAGGTAACATTGTTGTGCATTAAAAGTGGCGTAGAAACCAATTTTTATACTTTTGGGTGAAAAGTGCCAGAAACCAAAAAAAGGAGGGGTGGGGGGGCCTGTCAGTCACTCTGTGCTTTCCGCTCAATGCGAGTTTGCACAATAGCTGAAGTTTCTCTGGCACATTTCGGCTCCCCGTGGACACACTGAAGTCTGCAGGAACTCGTGGTCCCGATGAAGTCCCTGAAGTGAAGTAGGTTTCTGACAGATAATGTCAGAGTGTGTTAATAAGAGCAGAGACAGACAGACACACACCAGCTGTGCTCGGCTGCCTCGGGCCACACTCCTCAGTTTCAAACACTTTCCCCTCAAACCGGGAACGAACCTTTGCTTCTCTGCTCCGGGGAGTCAGACAGCGCGTCTGCAGACATTTGCAACAGCCGAGAATTACTCTTCTTCACTGTTGATTTGTAGGGATGGCTTCTTTTTCTCACTACACACTATTTAAAGATTGACTTATTTTATGTCTCCTTTGATTTCAGCTTTTAATTCAGGTTTTAGAAAGTCAAATTCTTGGAAAAAGGACAACTTGAACCAATAACTCACTGCAGGAACAGCAACCTGAGCTGAGGAAACTTGTGCATAACAAACGATTTTTCAACAGCAATAAATGTTTTTATTGACTATAATAAACAATAGATTAAGGCTTCTCTGTGTTCACAAGGGAATGTTCATTGGTCGTGGTGGAAAAATACGATCAATTTATTGTAGATTTATTCAGGAAGGTAAATATTTGAGATCTGAGTGATGTTCAGCCTTTCCGTCTCTCTCTGCCTCACAGTTGCTCGGCGAGGACCGTTTCCAGGACATCGAGAAGATCAAGACAATCGGGAGCACCTACATGGCCGTCTCCGGTCTGTCGCCTGAAAAACAGGTGAGATTTTACGGCCGGGGCAAGTAAACTTTTCAAGTTGAAATTCGACAAGGCCCTCCCACCCAATGAGCCCTGGTCTCCTGGCAACCAGCGACCGGCCCCCCCACAGCTTTGTTTGAAAGTTATTGTGACAAAACTTTCCCAACTTGCACAATATTGCTGCACGCTGAACTGATGCACTGATGGGGTTTAATTCGGTGTTTTTATTACTTGCTGCTACTCTGTGTCTTTTATGGGACTCATGAATGGGTAAATGTGGTGAAAGTCATCATCGGTAGGAACCGTCTCGCATCTCTAACAGCATCATTTTCCAGCTGTGTGTCTGACTGTGGCGCCCTGCGGCTGCTCCTGACATCCAGCTGACTGGGACTCTCTGCTCTCCCTCTCTGACTCCACAGCAATGTGAAGATAAATGGGGTCACCTGTGTGCGCTGGCAGACTTCGCCATCGCCCTCAACGAGAGCATCCAGGAGATCAACAAGCACTCGTTCAACAACTTCGAGCTGAGGATCGGTAAGAGACTTTCGGTTCATCCTTGGAGACGAGTGATTCTTCAGTAACGTTTGTATTCATAGATAAAAATTTTGACAATTTGTTTCCGTACTTTCATAAACAGCTGCAAATGAAACTTAGGGAATGAATTGTGTTTTCTTCTCTGTCGCTGAAGGTAATGAATCCTGCCTGCGTTACATCACGATGAGACTTGTCAGGATTTACCTTTGTGCACATGTTTTTTCCAGAGCCATCAATCTCCTCACATTTGACATGAAGTGTTTTCTACTGCAGCAGACTGTTTATAAAAATAGGCGGCGCGTTCTTTTCTCCGACCACTTTGCTTGACTATCGTCCTGAGTGTCTGGGTGGTGTAGACGTATCAATCTTGTGCTTGTTGCTGCTCTGAAATCGGAGCACAAGGTGCACACAATCCCTCGACTCATCATTTCACCGCCGCTGCGAGCTCGATTATCTTGGACATTGAAAGGCAGGATGGAAGGCGAGGCATCGACACCGAGAGACAGGATCCTGACACCCTGTCAGTCCTCCCTCTGGGAAAGATTTCACATCGTCGATCTTTATATAAAGTCTGTTCAAAGTAGCTTCTTCACTCGACCAAATATCACAATGGAGCGACACGAGAGAAAACACACTCTCACTGAGACATAAAAGAAAAGTGTAGATCTGCTCCTGAAACCTAAAAGTTTTTTGCTGTGTTTTTGTGTACTTGTAATATTTACAGCCTCAGAGCAGGCAAAGTCTCAAACCCCCACCTAAATAAAAACATATCATTTTGTACTTTACCCCTGAAATCTTTCGGATGCTGATGAACATCAAGCATTGTTTGCATAATAGTTTAACCAGAAGAACACGGAGGATGGTCTGAGTGAGTTCTGAGAGCTGGAAAGAGACAAGAACCAATCGATCTGATGGTCTTCAATAAAAAATCGAGGTCTTGGAGGTTTTAGCTCTGGGTTCTCTTGTATGACCTCTTGTGTGCCTTTTTGCAGGAATGGCTCATGGCTCGGTGGTCGCAGGCGTGATCGGCGCCAAGAAGCCGCAGTACGACATCTGGGGGAAAACTGTCAACCTGGCGAGCCGGATGGACAGCACCGGCGTGAGCGGCAAGATCCAGGTGCCCGAGGACACCTACCTGATCCTCAAAGAGCGGGGCTTCGCCTTCGAGTACCGCGGCGAGATTTACGTGAAGGGCATCAGCGAGCAGGAGGGCAAGATCCGAACACACTTCCTGCTGGGCCGCGTGCAGCCCAACCCGCTCATCCTGCAGCCGCGCAAAATCACCGGCCAGTACTCGCTGGCGGCCGTGGTGCTCGGCCTGGTGCAGTCGCTCAACCGGCAGAAGCAGAAGCAGATCCTCAACGAGAACAACAACTCGGGCATCATGAAGGGCCACCACCACTACAACCGGAGGACGTTGTTGGCGCCCGGCGGCTCCGAGGGGGGAGGGGGGCATCACGCCGAAGCGGCTGACAAGACTGAGCTGTCCTGAAGGGACGCCCGGAGTTTGAGTTCCACACAGACTTCTCAGAGACGCGTCTGCCGCTCGGGCAGAAACGGTCCCGGTGGTTGAGTTAAACCTCGGTGGGGGGGAGCTGAAGACGACGTGAACTTTTCGAGCATGTTCACCAAATGCAAAACTTCTCAAGTGTTGTCGCAGGTGCGTCGTCGCCTGCGACCTGGTTTCATTCCCTAAAACTGCCCTTTTTCATTTGCTTTACAGGAATTCAAGCAGGTTTTCGTTTTTTTGGGACACTTCTTTTGTCTCCGAAAGCAAAATGTTGAAGCATCATGACATGAACGTTCTCTGGTTGTTGCAGAACCTTTACCTTCGCTTTAAGTTGTGTCTCAGTTTGGAGCGGGTTGCATTTCCAGCTAATCCAACAGAATCAATAGAAGCAGACAACATCGAAGACGATATCAACACGAGGCTGTTTCCAAACAGCGATACACACACTGAGGAACCAAAACATTACCACATCGAGTCAGCATTTGCCCTTTTGAGAAAATAAGGGACTTCTCCATAGTTCTAAATGTGTTTCAAAACAAAAATGAAACCAATGAGTCGGCTCCCAGTCAGCACAGTGTGTCAGTTCATTTGCTCTTTTCCTGGGAACTCTTTTTTTAAACGGCAAACCAATTGTAAGAAAAGTGAGTGTGCATAAAGTCCCATTTTTACTTGACTTCATTTGGAAGAGGTCATTTCAAATGCAATTCAAGGCCATTTTAAGGAGTTAACAAAACCATGCTTCAAAAAGCACTTTGTGCAGCTGATTTTATCTGATCTCTCCGTCGTCACCAACACTTTGAATGAGACTCCTCACAGGGAGCGTTCAGCTGTCGGCTTCCTGTTGGCTTCGTGTCACAGAAGAGGTGTTTGGCTGCAGTCTTTTGGGTGTTTCTTTACCATGAACCAAGCATTCGTTGTAGCCACCTGCAGACTGAGTGAGTCAGTGAGGTGGAAACACGACTGCATGTGGGTTGAACTCAGGGCTGTGGCAAAAATCAAGGTGGTAATACCAACCAGCTCAAGTCAGTGTTGAGTTTTGATTTAAAGTACAACTTCATTTGTAGATATTATCTGGATGTTAAGGCGTCATTCTTGGTAAACGATGGTCCAACAATGCGAGGAAGCTCCACTGCTGATTGAACACCCAGATGCTTTTGGACAGATTATTTGCTTTAGTGGGAGTCGTCACAAGGTATCGTTGACGAGAAACGCGGTCCAGCCCTTTATAGTGATTGAACACCAACAACAGACCCCAAATGGTGTTAGGAGGGAGCCCACCTGTTTTCATGTTCTCAGACGCACACACACACACACACACACCCACACACACACACACACACACACACACACACATACATACAATCTGTTGGTTTCCCATCGATCCACAGTTGTACAAGTGAGG
>JAUESE010000048.1:15860392-15872073 GCA_032274725.1 Malacoctenus triangulatus | reverse complement strand
AAAAGCTCGTCAACGGGAGGGTTTTACATTGCATTTGGACGTGTCAACAAAAAATGACTAAGTTGACTTTATTTTGTAAAATTTCATATTGACCACAAATTCACAAAGTCCATCCAACCGACTGGCACGAGATTTCATTTGCAAGTCAAACCTGAATTTATGCAGCGGCGATGAAGGCAAAAACCTCAGAAAAAATCTCACCAGCGAGCTGTGAGCTCTTTTGTTCCTGTTGGAAACGCTTTAGACAAACTGTAAAGCGAAAACAGAAAAACAAGTCCTGCTGAATCGCTGAGAGCGATGAGACACAAACACTGACTGCAAAACAGAGCCAACCACAGCTGACAAAGAATGCAGCACATTTGGTGCATCCTACTTCCTGTCACAGCAGATGTGTGAAATTGGACTTCGCGTGACTCTTTCTTTTGCTCCTCTTTCCAAAGTAAATGTTATTCTATTCTGTGTTCGCTTTGACAACCAAACAGAGACGCTTTCTCAAAACAGGTCAACACAAGTGTCAAAAAACCCTGATGGACCATGAATGAATCTCATACTTTATGTCTAGCATCAACTCATCGATCGCTTGGCCTTTTTAGCACGAACACTTTTTTGCTGCACATCTTTTCACATGAATTTTTAAGGTGTGAAATTCCTGTTTCCTGCTCTTTGATAGCTGGTCAGCCGGCCGAGCCTGCGGCAATGCATCAAAGCAAATGTCAGTCTGGACCCAGAGGCAGAGGGATTTGATTAGCTCTTCTAATAGGCTGAAGCCCACGTGGAGAAGACAGGATATTCACTTAGGCGTTTACTGCCCTGACTCCGGCAGGGAGGACTCGTCCCTCATCAGGCCAAACAGACCTGCATAGTGTCAGATTTCAGAGATGGTCGGACGGGCGCGCCGCTTTGTCCCCGACCCGTCCACGTCCGTCCATCCACCTCCAGGAAAAGCAGGTGGGCGGAGACACCCAGCTACATTTTCAAGACTGCATTGTGAAAATAAATGAATTACAGTTCTGTTGCCGTCATCTACCTCTGATTTGATGAAGCCAATTGTTTCATTGTGTCGTCTTAGCTTATTTTTTGCAGTGTCACTCAAAGAAGATCAATTCAATTTCCTGTGGGATCAATGAGCAGTTGTCTGGGTGATACTCTGAATACAGTCAGAGTGAACTAGTTGAGATGTTTTTTTTAATGAGTTGCAGGCAAATGATTGATTTTAGCAAATGACTGAAAAACTGACACTCCAAATATGGTCGTTGTTTTGGTGATCCAAACTGCTGCAGAACAAACTTGTTGGCTTTAGTCATCTATTGAACTGGTTTCACTGAAAGCCTACGTCAGTGACTTTTAATCACGTGAATTGCTGACTTGGCGGGGTTGCAAATAAACTAACCAAACTTGCCGGCAAATCGTTCACAATATGTGGCAGACTGTGATACTTAAAATGTAAATATAATGGATGAAAGTCATCTTAATCTATAACTCAAGTTGAGTAATGTTGTCAGTGAAACTTTTAAAAATCTGTCCCTGATGCCTACGTGTTATTTCTCACTGCGGGGACTTAAATAAACAGACAGTATTTTATATCCCACAATAATTTATCACTTTTATGGGTTATTTAGATTTTTTCCTGCAGCGCAAGCTGTTAATTTATACCGTCTGTCAGCAGCATTTACAATGAAGTTTAGGGACCCCCAGGGGTCCTTCCCAGTGGTAGCAGATGGTCATCAGCAAAATGAAGAATAACTCAACATCAGTATGTACAATCTAGGAAAACGTTGTTGGTAAACAACCAGTTCCTGAGTCTTTATAAGCTCCTGTGTTTGGATCACTGTGGTTTCTCAATAGTAAGGCCCAAAACTGACCGGCAGGTGGCAGCAAAGCCAGCACAAGAAATTCAGTGAAAGCTTGTAGCCTCACTGTGGGAGAATCACAAAAGTTTGTTAAACACAGAGTTTGTATTCTAATGATGTGTTTGGACCGCTTTGCTCCTCAACACAAGAGCGTTTCAAGGGTCTGAGTTGAGGGTTATTTCGCCATCACGTTACTGGTCCGGCCCACGTAAAATCTGATTTGGCTTTATGCGGCCCTGGAACTAAAACGAGTTTGACACCTCTGAATTGCAGGCTCGGTTTCCCTGGATTGAGTTTCCTGGCGGAGCTGAGCGCGTTTCAGCACCACGGACAGCTCAGAGGGGCTGCAGGGCGACGGAGGGCACCGCCAACCGGGAGGCGCGTGCAGCAGGCGGCGTTTGTGTCTCTCCCCCCCACTCGCTTCATCTGATTGACTTTTCCTGAGCTTAAGCATTAAAAAGTGTCCAGTCAGGCCGGCCGACCACCGGCATGTGAACTCTGAAGCCCCCACTCAGCAGGTTTAATCTCGATTCAATTAGACAAGTGGCTGCCGGCCAATCAGTGCGCGCTCCTGCCAAAAACTGTGGCCTCACCTTCAGTTTAACTTTCACCATTCACAAAACCGGAACTTCCATCACGTCACACCGGAGACGGACGGGGTGGGAACACCCAGGACACGGTGGTCCCGGTGAACGTTACCTGCTCTGCGCCCTGGAAACAGATCCGGCAGCTGGGAGTGGGGATGCAGGTCTCGCTGCTGCAGTTTGAATGCATCGCCTGCGCCTTGCAGGATCTGCCCCCGACCGCGCCGTCCTCGCAGGAAAAATTACCCCCGTTATTTTCCATGTTGTATTTCTCTGCGTCTCCCTCACGCGCGTCCCCGCAGCTCCGGCCCTCCCGGCAGTCCCCCGCCTCCTCCGTCCCCTCTCCCCGCGGTGTCCCGTCCTCATCGTCGGGGTGCGGACGTCCTTGGGAGCCGCGCGGTTCGCCTCCTTCACAGGTGTGGCGGTGGGCGACGGTGGTGGTGGTGTTGGTGGTGGTGGTGGTGGTGTCTCCCCGAGCCTCCCCATAAGCTGGAGCCGCCTCTCCCTCCTCTGTGCTCATAATAGAATGAAAAGTCGGGGGAAAATTGCATAGATGCCTCCCGACAGGCTCACTCGGTGTCCGCCGCCGCTGCCACGCAGGGATGCGATGAAGCCCTCGGGCTCCCGGATCACGGCGCTGTCGGCGGCGATGCCTCCGCTCCGTCGCTTCCGAGCTGTGCCGCGCTCCCGTGGCCGTACCTAGAGTGCGACCGCTGGGCAGGGCTGCTGATCAGCGGCCGGAAGCCCCCGGCGGTGGGGACTGTCGGTGGGCTGGAACCGCCTCATGCGCTCCGGAGACTTGGGGAGCATTTCCAAGCAGCATCCGTGCATGGCAACGGGATCGAGCCGCCCCGGAGCGTCCAAATCCCCCTCTTCCTCTGCTCTTCCTCCTCCTCCCCCCCTCTCTTTCCTCTGCACTCCCCCACTGAGGTGACTGGTAACAACACACAAGCGTGGGATAACAATATCCTGAACGCGACAACCCGGGTTGAAACGCTCCTGAGCCCCCCCACCCCCACCCCCACCTTACCCACCCCCCTCACTGATGAGCTCTTGAGCCACAATCCTTCCCAAGACGACTTCAAGTTGTCTGATGATTCGGTGCAACCTCAGGAAACAGTAAAGATCATTTCCCCGGGGGAGGGGGGCAATCAATCACATTATTATGCCCTCAATATGATGTGAGGAGATAACTTTCCAGGCCCGTGCACGCACCGCATGTGCACTGTGGGAAGGAGCTGGGCTGCGTCATCCAGCAGCTCGCTTTTGTCCGCCTGCTTTACAGAAAAAAAAGACCAATTGGAGTAGTGAAATTAGGCGGCGGCACTTTGCCTCCGCTGAAGAGATCACCTGCTGGGCTGCAGGTGTCACTGTTATCAGAGGCGGTGCTTCGAGCAGCTCTGCATCTCTTGCCTCAAATGAAGTCATTTCTTGGACATCTCAAGTTAGTGGTGTTAGATGTGATGTGATGAAGATGATGAAATTAGGGCGAGGTTATCATGAGGAAGAGAACCTTGTGTTTCCTTCACTCTTGACACAGAAGACCGAAGATGATGTACTTATAACATTTGTTCTATCTTAAGCCCATTGATTAACAGTTTAAAGTGAATTGCAGTGCATTTAAAAATACACCAGGATGGCTTGAACAGAGCAGGTCTCCAAAACAATTTAAACTGCTGTTTATTGTTTCATCATTTGGGTCAGTCACTGACAAAACAAACCCTAATTTATAAATGTCAATTCTTTAAAAGTCAAAAGGTAAAAGCGAGAGGTTTTCAGCTTACAGCTGTAAAGATAACCAAGAAGACAGTAAGTAAAACTTCATGACAGAAATGTACTTTTCTATGTTTATAGAAGTGGGCGTGTCTGACAGAAATTGGCTTCGCTGTAATGTTGATTAGGCCGCAGAAAATATTGGGACCCCCTGATTTTGAAGCCCCTTTGATGTCCCAGTACAGACGAGTGAGCTACAAAGACTGTTGTGACAAGAAGAAAGGATGTAATGAGAGAGCAAACGTGGCCTCGTTCCAACGTTTGAGATGAGTTTCTGGCATCAGATTCAAAGTGAGGAAATGTCAAATCATTAAATGATAAAAGCCGTACTTTTAACAGCTGCCCTGCTTCTATTGGGATGTTTAGGAACACTCATCTTCATGAACTATTTGTTTTAATGTTCATTTGATACATTCAATTCTCTTTGGAAACTGAAATTGCATTGAATGAAAAAGTTAAGTCAAATTTTCAGAAATGTATTTATTTTGTTAGGAATTGTTTGGAAGAATTCATAATTGTTAGATTTAATTATCTTACTGATTATATCAAAATAAAATACTTCATTAAAAATCACACAAATTCGTCTCGTTGTATTTTTTTGATATAGTGATGTTCACGCAATACTGAATAACTACCATAACGAGTCTCGTTTGTCTTGCTTCTGTTCCTGGTTCTTGTATTTCTGCACATTTTGCATCTTCATTTCAGCTTCTTTTGCTCACACATAAAGTTCAGCGAGTTTCAGCGCATCCTTGAAGGAAAGCCAGCAGGGTGGTCGGCGGCACAAATGAACGTAGAACAACAGAGGACGAGTAATGAGTTGCCTGCCAAAACAAGCCCTCCTGAGGTGTTGGAGAAAAGGACGCTCGCACCACGGAGAGTCCAGCTCGCTCTCAAAGGGAAGGAGAGCGTGAGTGTAAAGGTTGACCATCAGCAGGGAAATCGCTGAAAGGTGCAAAAGAAAGGACGGCGATCCAGCAAGATCAGCATATCTCAGTCAATATTGAATATATGGTTTCAAAGTAACAGGACTATGTTTTTTTTTTTCTGGACACAGCATATCATCAGATCTGGCCACTCCTCTTAACATTGGAGAATGACTCAAAACGTCTCAGTTACTACGAGGTTCATCCCTTGCTGCTGCTCAGTATCTGATTATCATCCTCCAAATGGACCTGATAATAAAGTTGGAGGAGCCTCGGCTGGTGAATCATTTGTCGGAGGAGACGGCTTTTCCAAGAAGAATCTTCTCCCATTTTTTTTTTTTTTCTTTTGAGGATGTCTATCGCTTTCCGGGGAGCGGGCCAGTAATGGACTCTAATGCAGCAAAGGAAATTATCCACTCATGTCCAATCACTACCTATGAGGCACCGATCAATAGCAGGTCCCCAGGGCTCGGAGGGAGACCGGGCTCGTGCTGAGAGCGAGGAGGGCCGAGCCGCCGGCTTCTGGACCAGTTCTGTCTCAGTGAGGTGGAGAACGGAACGGCCTCTGATTTGGCTCTCGTCATCGTCAGTCATGTTTAAGAGACTGTCATGAGAAAATGTATCAAAGGAAATCAGACTGATGAAACCAGAGTGATTTTTAGAAACAGTCATTGACTGACTACTCGTAAACTCTTCATTTGAAGTGACTTGTCTGGATAATTCTTTAGTCGTTTCAACGTTTTTGATGCTGCAGAGTGAAAAAAAAAGTTAAATAAAAAAATGCTGTCATTCATTCAATATCAAAACAAATATACTTCCTTTTAATGTGAGTAATTGCTAAAAAAAAATGTTTTAAAAGAATTAAGAAAACCAGGTTGAGTTGAGACAGAATTTGAGTTTTGTTTTTATTTTTCATATAAACTCAGCCACACCGGCTGCTGTTTGAAGCTATTTCACTGCCTCACAGTTGTGTTTTGCAAATTCAACAATTAGTTTGCAGACAAAAGTCAAAAGACCTGCTGAAGTAAATTCTATCAAACACTAAGGGGAAAACACAAAAAAACGACCAAAAGTTTGTATTGAAGTAAAATTCACTACCAATCAGCAGAAGAAACTTTGCTGTGTCTATTTGAAACAGGGGCAGTGGAAGTGAAGGGGACAGAAAAGAACCCATCGGTGCTGTGTTGAATTATAATCCAGTTTTTCGAATCAGTTTAAAAAGTTTCAACCAAATAAAAAAGACTTTTCTCTGCAGTTTTTTCAAGAAAGCTTCTATTTATGAATTCAGCTCCTCTGGTTAGACCTGAAAAGCAAGCAAAATGCAAAACTATGGAAAATAAATGAGCTGGATTTTTCAAGCCATACAACTGGTAAATGAGACCATGTAGGCCAAAAAAGTGATTTAATGCCAAGGATGAGTATTAGGTAGCATGCCTGAGTCAAACTGTCCATCAAGTACAAACCATCACCTTCCTCAGCAGCCTCCACAGTCCCAGTGCCTCCCAGCTATCTGCCCTGTTTCTCTCCTCACGTCGGCCTCATCAATTAGTCTCCTTCTCGCCGTCGGCCTGTCTGCATGACCCCTCCTCCCCTCGGTTTTTCCTGTCGACGCCGTCAAGCGGCGGCGTGCAGCACGGGCGGAGTGCCCTAAACCCCTGAAACCATCGCGCCACAAACACTCTCCCGGCCTGCAGAAGGGAAGTGGAGAGCCTGCCAGAGATAAAGTGGAGGACCACAAACAAATGGAGTAACTGAGCTCATTAATGTGGCCGCGTGGTGGGTCAGCATCCTGCTGAAGCCCGATCGGCTTTCGATGACATCATCTGCAGCGGGCAGAGTCATTCACAAATCTGACGTGCATGGAAAGAGCCAGAGGAGCTGGAGCCTCCTCTGTCAGTGTGACAGTGGGAAAATCCTGTTCTGAGATGTTTGTTTTGGCCTTTTTGGACATAAGAGAAATGAACACACACTGCTAGAAAAGGGAGCTTTTCATTTTTTGTTCCTGAAGGCTTGAAAACTCTTTCAATTTAAATCATGATCATTGGTAACCTCACAAACCTCTTTCAAACCAAGCTGAACATTGAACTTAATGATGAGAGAGAATGGTTCCAAAACACTGGGCCAGGAGAGCTCTGGATTTTAATTTAAGCGCACCAATAATGAAAAAGAAACACATTTCCAATCGTTCTCTAAAATCTGATTTTCTGGTGAGAGGAAATAAAAAATAGACAGTTTTCTCCAGCTAAGTGTGTGTTTTTTTTTGTTATCAGAGAGAATTTCCGCTATTTCTCTTTTAACATGAATAAAAGAAAACTGAACAAGAAAACATTTACCTTACAAACTTGCGAGGATTTGGTCTTGAATGAATCGAGTCACTATAAAATGGCAGTAAAAATCAACAGAAAAGGCAGTTTACATGCATTTGCTCTTTGTTAGAAAACAAAGTAAGTCCAAAAACACTGTTGGTGATAATCAAACACTGACATGGAATAATTGTGGTCAACATGTCAATTTTGCAGAACTGGGAAAATACCAATTAGCACATCTGATAAGAAAAAAAAAACACAAAAAAACCAAATTAAATAAGAAACGTTTATTTGACATGTTACAAATTAAGTGTATAATAATGAGGAACAAGGTGTTGCTTATCTGACTGATTTATATACTTCAACAATATGAATGTTGCCATCATTGAAATCTATCTAAGCTGTTGGTTTTTTGCAAACTCTACAAGAACTCCCATCAAGATTTGATTCAGTATATTTCACTGAGAGGAAATGTCTGAAAGTTTCCTCCCTTGGATGTTAAAGCCCGACTAATATAAATGTATTACTTGAAATCACAAGTCTGCCACCACTGAAAGAGAGCAAGTCCTGACATTTCACTTTAAAGTCCATCCTGTCCCAGCTTAGAACATGACTTGGGCTCTGAAGTGCTTCTGCTTGGTGGCGTTGTTGGTCACGCCCATCTTCAGCATCCACTTGGACTTCATCATCTGTACGTACTTCATGTCCTTTTGTTTCTGGAGTGAGTTGGTGCCTGAGAGAGCGGATGGTGGAGGAAAGAGTGTATTTACATACACAGTACACGAGAGTATCTGTGACTGTAAACTAAAAAGAGAGGAAGCTAAATAACTTGTGTAACTGTGAGGAATCACCACCGCCGAGTCTCACCTGCGTCTCCTCCCCAGCCCAGCGCTCTGTACTGCCGGAGGACTCTGCCAACAGCGTTCCTGTTGTGGGTGAGAGCCACCACTCGCTGGGCTCCGAACCGCTGCTTGTAGTACCTCATGAGGGAGCGGTGGCCGATCTTCGCTCCTGCACAGCACAAAGAGGAGAAACACTGAGCACACCGGCGAGCAAGAGAAATATACGATCAGCAAACAGGGAAATATTTAAAATCCATTTCAAATTTGAGAAAGGAAAAAAGCAGTGGCACACTTTATGTTTCAGAGGAAATCAGACATCTTTGTTCCGGCAACCAGAGTGACAGAATTTATTTTTCTGAAGTCTGAACCAGTTCATGTACTTCTTTAATATGCACTAAAGAGTTCCTAGTACACAGTTAGTCTGAGGTCAGGTCACCTGAAGGGAGCGTCAGCTCCAGCGTGTCGTCGTCATACTCCAGGTTCTTGTCGTCGGGTAGCTCTTCGTCCTCCATGTCAGCGTCCTCTCCCTCCGTCCTCTCAGGGTAGCTGCTCCTGTGGACCATAAAACAAAGCCTCCATCAGTCCTCAGTGCCTGAGTGATGCTCTCCTATTGACTCTGCTGTCGTAGATCACAGACGATTGAACATATTAATATTTATTCGTGACCTGAAGTCGTAAAAGTCTGCGAATTCCAGCGCGGCATCACCGTCTGTGAAGAGTTTACAGTGGCTTTTGTCCGTCATGTGACTTTGCACAGCTTCTGTCGAGTAAAACGAGCGGCCCTTCTCGTTACACCACAAACACACGTTCCCAGCACCTATTTTTTCCCCTGTAACACAGAAAATACACACATTTTGTTGTGGGTTAGGACAGAAACGGTTCAAATTTGATGGCGTGAGCGGCTCTTTTCCAGAATTGCCCCCGATGGAGCGGAGAGCAAGAAGTCACGGCGCCGCCGACTCACCCAGGTAACGTATGAGGCCCTTTAGGTCGATGACAAACTCCACGTCAGGAATGAAGAAGCTGTGGACTTTGGTCATGTGAGCGACGTTCTTCATGAGCGACTTTGAGTGGTGGGAGCAGAACAGGCAGTCAGTGACGGGGATGGAGCCTGGCAGAGGGGCCGCCCGGCCCTCCGACGGAGCCTCCGGGTCTCCCTCCTCCTGATCCATAGAATCCTCCTCATCCACATCCTCCTCCTCCTCCTCCATCTCATCGTCTTCATCGCCATCAATGTCCTCCCAATCTTCTGTGAGGGGAAACATCATCTCAGACGAATACAAGGAGCAACTCAGACTCCAACAACTGTCTCTCACAACCAACCTGTTCTTGTATGTAGATAAAAATATGGTGAATACTACCTTGTAATAGATTGACGGAATATAAGAACAGGAGTGACACACTGATGTTTTTCTGTATGTTTACAGATGAGTTGTAAGTGCTAAACATAACGTCACAATAAATAGCACTTTTAAATAGTAATGCGGCTTAAATTTCAGAAAGAATTTGTAAATAATAAGTTCATGTTTTGAGCTTGGAGGGATCACTCGGGTGCTTCCATCTGGCCGTCTCTGAAACGAGACCAGACGTGTGTGTGGACCCTGGTGTCACTCTGCTCCTTCACCTTCCGGAGCTCCAGCTCCGTCTTCCCTCTCCCTCCGCCTGGCTTGCTCTTCCAGCCACACCATCCTGGGGGGCTTCTCCGGCTTCTGCTGCGGCGTCTGGGTCTTCGCCTGCTTGGCCGGGCTCGGCCTCTGCTGATCTTTCAGCGCCTGCTGAAGGGCCTCGTTCCTGGCGTCGTGATCCAGCTTCTCGTCGCCGAGTCCCTTCTCCAGGTTCTTCTCGTTCATCTTGTCCACCTTCTTCTGGGCGGCCAGCAGGGCCTGTTTCTCAGCCTGCTGGTGCTTGTGTGACTGCAGGTGGTTCTGGTGAGCGTTGGCGCTGGAGAACTTCTTGTTGCAGACGGCGCACCCCTCCGTGGCCGCGGCGTCTGCCAGCTGCTGCTCGGCGGCGGCCCTCTGCGCCAGCACGCGCTCCTGGAAGTTTTCCGCGGTGACGGGCGGCATGTCGGCCACCTTGCGTTTCAAGTTGTACCGGTGCCAGTCGGTTTTGTAGTGCGCTCGCTGCACCTCGCCGTCCGCAAAAGCCACTCGACAACTGATGCAGGTGTAGGACGACATTTTGACCTGGAAAACAAATGAAGTCACAGTTTTTACGAGCACTATAAAGTAACAGCATAAAATCCAACATCACAATAACACAATTCATCCTCTGGGTAGAAACGCTTCCGGGTGTGACACTTTACAAGCCTAACAACTAGTGTAAACCTCCACTGTCCATCTGCCACAAGTTTAACATTAGGTAAATAAGACTTTACCTATACTACAATAATAACAGTCATCGTTACAAAATTTGGAAGATAACAATCGTTTTCGAACCTGTAAACTGAAGAATTGTCATTTGAGAGAGTTTTATCATAATTTATTCGGAGCATCGCTCAGTTCGAACACAAACGCCTCCCTTAGAAACACTATCACAGGTTGTAGCTTCAAGCTAACCTGCACCTGTGGTCCCGTAGCGTCTTTTCTTTGAAACATGTTAAACGATGAATTGACTGTTCGTGGCTTTCATTGAGATAAAACAAACAAAATGTGTGAGGCCGTCACTGTGACATTCTGTAAAACTGTCAAATTGTCAAACTTCACGTCGCTGACTTAGCATCAATGCTAACTGAACGCTTAATAACAAACACTATCGAGAGTCATTCGCTTCACGACATCACTCACCAATTCAATAAGCAGCTCCCTTCCAATAGAAAAATCTTTTTAATGTCTTAATTATGAGGAAAATCCAGCCTCCACCTCACTTCTGTTACCGAACCAACACACGAGGGTGAACTCTGACCCCTCCTTCTTCTTCTTGTTTATAAGCCAAGATGCACCGAGCGGAACTTTGTCGCCCCCTTTTTCCATGGAGCGTCATGACATTAGAGACTTGTTGAGTTGTGACAATAACATGGTGAATTCTTTGCTTCAATGCTTCTGTGCATTGAAATTTGGGAAATTGTGGGTGAGTCTCTAAAATATTGTCAAAATGCTGTTTCTTTCTAGCAAACGTCACTTTGAATCATACATACATGTTAAAAGAAAATAGGAGGAGCAAATTCACAGATTTCAGATTAGCAAAGATGATTGATCCTGCACAGTTGTTTCCCTTCCTATAGATAAGACAACAAATACATTCTCCTCAGATGCTTTCAAAACTATGTCTTTGAGTATAAATAGAGTCACACAGAGAGCTTTAAAAATTCCCTGAAGAAGTGAATTTTTGGCAAACTACAAAAAACAACCTGCTCCAGATATTCAAGCAGACCTAAGAAAAACGTACGTCATATGATAGC
>JAUESE010000048.1:15762747-15773436 GCA_032274725.1 Malacoctenus triangulatus | reverse complement strand
AAAAAAGTCCATCAAAACAGATGGGCGGAGCCTGCCGTGTTGAGCTTCAAGGGGAAGAGAAACGCACTCGTCTGATCACTTGAATGAGAATGAAGAAAGATCACTTTGGTTTAAGAGCCTCATTTGTGACACTATTATGCATGAATGTTCCCACAATCACGTGTTGCGTTTGCAATTTATTACAAAAATTATGTTACAGTGTCGCGACCAAATACTGTTTTTTTCTTCTACAGAAGGTATTTACATGTCATCAAGTCTGCCGTTGGTGAACAGCAGTGATTGTAGTTCTGATGTAAACCTGGTGAAAATTTCATTCCATCGGTGAACAAAAATAAACTCTTGTTGTTCAAGTCCTCATGTTATGAGCTTGTCTGCCTCGAGCAGGCTGCAGGTGGACGTCACCGACAGTATATAAACACAATTTACACAAGTACACAAAAATCCACATGTGCATCCAAGATGTAATCAATAAGACGTGTTGTCGTCTTCATACGTCTCTGATGTAAACAGGTGACAGGAATGAGAGGATCTCTGTACGCTGAACTTTCACTCCAGCAGTGGATCAGAGGCTTCGGGTGCGAGCTGGAAATTTGCACCAAGTTCGGTAAAACGAGTTTGACAGGAGGCGTCGTGGATGTTCGCGATGAGAGAAAGGAGGAGCTTTCTCTGCTATGTGACTTTCATTGGTAGTTCACACTCATTCTGGTCGTCGAGTTGCCTCGTCAAGCACAACATCCTCAGTTGCCATTTGGGTTTCAGTCCATCATCTCCGTTTGATGTCATAGTCGAACTGACGATAGTCTATAAAGTCCCAAAAACGG
The DNA here is from genome assembly GCA_032274725.1 of Malacoctenus triangulatus. Taxonomy (NCBI): domain Eukaryota; kingdom Metazoa; phylum Chordata; class Actinopteri; order Blenniiformes; family Labrisomidae; genus Malacoctenus; species Malacoctenus triangulatus. The sequence continues at coordinate 15,772,615 of JAUESE010000048.1, read as the reverse complement.
CGAATAATCTTTTCCATGTCGTCAGGATAAGGATCACAATCCAAAAGAAACAAAAAGGCACAACATTTTCAGCAATGGGATGCTCCTGAGCCAAACTCCCCACTCACTGCATTCAAAACATGGAATAAGGTCTATATTGGTGTGAGGATGCAGACGTGACTTCAGTTTTCATGTTGTGGAAAGTCTGAGCATTAGATTATTTGTCCTCTGGGGTGCAGCAGAATAGCGTTGGAATGCGGCCGAGGCCTCAGAACACCTTTACTCAAGTAAAAGTGGGTGGAGAGCGCCTCTGAGAGCTGGTAGGAGCTGCTGTCCTCCTCCTCCTCCTCGTCGTGTCCCTCTGCTACGGATGGGGTGGGAGCCCAGTCCCCCTGGGGGGGAGCGCCGCCCTGCCTGAGGTGGGCCAGGCTGGGCTCTGCAGGCCCCAGGCCGTCGTCCTGCTGGGCCTTCAGAGGAACCAAAGATGAAGGAAGACCTGAGTCCTGGTAGAAACATCATAAACATAACTGTACTTTTTTTCTGTTGGATGCATTAAATGTCACTTAGCTGACAGAGTCTTTAGTTTGGACTGAAATAATATAACTGGGAGCAGTCGCTGCACTAAAGAAAACACTTCCCATTTTTGCACATCAAACCTCAGTGAGTGTACGGACTCCAAGAAAGATTGTTGTGCTTGGTTTTTGTTTTGCTTCTTGCTTTTTTGCTCCATGACGCCATTTCCATGACGCCCTCAATTACGATACAAATTCACATATTAAGTGCCGTGTTACCAAAAGACGCCCTCCAAACAAAACACGAGTCACTTCACAGTCATCACACATACCAGCGACATGTTGCTGCTCTTCAGGTACGACTCCACCCTCCTCCTGCGCTCCTCCTTCTCTCCGTCCATCTCCGCTCCTCTCAGGCTCTCCCTGCCGTCGTGCCAAACCACGGGACGTCCCAGCTCGTCCACCTCGACTCCTCCCGGGGGGGCCCACTTCCCGACCAGAGTGGACTGGCTGCCCTTGTAGATCGGACGCTCCTGCAGGAAAGAAAAGTTGCAGACGACGCCGTCAGACAACACGGTACCCGAGTTCATCAAGCACCTTTTCCATTTGTTTGGAACTTACCAGAGACATTTCGCTGTTTTTCATTCGGCTATCTACTCGCAGCAAGGCGTAATCGTCACCCTGGAAAGAATAGAGACAGTCCAAAAAAAAGTCAAACATAAGCAATAACAGTAAATACACACACTGGATCCAGAAGAGTGGAATATTAATGATATGAATCTTTCAACACTGCTTGTTATTTGCACTAAGCTGCAGCAGCCTGTAATCATCGGTCTTTGCTTCAGACAGAGCTGCACCGGGTCGTGGTGGGTGTGTCAGTATGTTTAGGTGTTTTTTGGTTTGGTTTTGTAGTTCAGCAGAAGAGCTTGTGTGCCTGTGTGTTTGTACCAGCAGTCTTGGGTCTGAGCTGACAGAGTTCAGCCTTCTGAATGACGCTTGTCTGGAGATGTTGTTAATTTCTTCCCTGGGGAAAAAAAAGGCAGCATATTTGAAGGATTTATGTTACAATGGGGTGTCGAGAAGTGGTACTTCATGTGTTTGAACAGTTTAAATGGCTCCTAATAACCAAAACATTATTAATGGATCTCCGAGCACAAAAGAGGTTAATAATACAAGTGTTTTCTGGTTTCTCACAAAGTGGCTCCCTCAGGGAAAAAGGGCTCAACTCACTTTTTCTCGCTCAGCTCCATCTCCAGTTTTCGGTTTCTGTGGCGATGGTGGCGGTTGACCACCAGGATGATGATAACCAGGAGCAAGACCAAACCTCCGGCCGCCGCGCCAATGATGATGAGGAACAGATTGTCGTCGACAAACACAGATTTCTCTGGAAAAGGGAGACGAAAACACGTGACGACTCCCTCATGCATATAAATACATACAAAACCACGTCAAGTGGACATGTTCCTGTAATTGTTTGACCTCTGACTACATAGCTACCCATCACAAGGGGGCAGCACATTTTTACATTTAGCTCAAATTTAAACAATGCTTCAATATTTTCACTTTGTTATAAAACGTGAGGTTTTCGAAGATTTTGAATAATCAGCGAGGACTTTCCTTTAATTTAGAAGATAAACGGAGCACAGAGAGATGGAGGAGTTTCCATTGTAATCCTACTGAATTTACCTGATAGTGTCAACACAAACTCAGATCTTCCAACTCCCACACTGTTCTTGACCACACACTCGTAGACCCCGCTGTCATTGGAGCGAAGGGTCCTCCTGAAAATGATCTTCTCCCCCACCACAGACACGCCGTCTGGGAGATCTCCTTCCTTCCTGTTTACAACGAGAGGAATTTGTCATGCTTAATTTGCAGCGATGATCCAAGGAGTTAAACAAAATAGAAACCTATGAGTCACTGCACACAACAATAGCTGTGACTCATCTTGACAAAGGAAAAGGACAAAGTTCAATTCTAGTTTTTATGATGAGAACAAGAAACGCACAAATATCAAATGACATCAGCTCAGAGCAACACTAAATGCAGCAATTGGTTTTCACCACGGAAGCTAACCGGCTAAATAAACACTCTACAGGATCAAGTTCACCACAGAGTGTAACCATCAATTTATTTGCACCTGAACCAAAACGAGCTGAGCTCACAGTCTGCACCCATTGATCTGCACGGACCGAATAAACACTAGGTTGGAGGGATATTAGTGAGCCCAGCAGCAGAGTCCCACACTGTGCAGGCGCAGACATCTCAGGCCACATAAAAGAGCACCAGTTTCTGAGCAGGTCCACCGAGAGGGGTCATGTTGCCCACCGGTTTCGCTGTGCTGCAGCAGCATCTATTTAGCTGCTGCTTTACCCCCCAAACTGGGGCCAGCTCACATTTCTCTCCACAAAGCCCCGCCTAGCTTCTCTGACCAGCCTTTTATGAGCCAGCTACAGGTGGAGATTGCGTTTGACACAGAGTAGATGGTTGAAAGCGATACCGCTCAGGTGAGTAACACACCCTCAGTGGCCAAAAAGATTCTTATCTGTTCTGCTTACTGAATCTTTGTGAGGGACTAATCACAAGATCTGTGCAAGAAGGCTGACTGCATCTAAACAACTCTATTTTGAATAAATATTCGGTCATTTTGTGCAAAGTGCTGCTTCTCTTTCTTCCCAGGAGACAGAGAGCAAGAAATACTCGCCATTATTATGTTCACTGTAAAACAGCAAATCCATCTCCAACTGGAAAAATTGTATTTGGCTTGTTCTATGCAACAAATGACTTGTTTTGTAGTCTTTTTTCTACTTAACCAATTTGGATGAACTGTGTTCAATGTGAAAAAGTGTGAGGCTGCATCTTGGGTCAATAATCTTGCACTTAACCCAAACATGAACCATTTGCTTTAATTTCAGTTTGGATTGAATGCAGAGTAAATAAGACCATCTGCATTGTGTTACAGTGACGTAGAGGCATGAGATTTGATTCAGTTCCTCAATCTGCTGGCAAAAATAATATCTCACAGGTGTCCATAAGGTAACTTAAACACTGTCGGAGTCACTGGGATTTTCTATCGTCGGCTGCTACAAAGTTTTTAGGGATGCAAAAGTTTTTCTCCAGATCGGTTTTCATAAAATTTCAATGATTGTCTCACGGTTGAAGTGTTCTCCACTTTGCTCTCAGCGTTCGATCCCTGTGTGCACAGGCGGAGCTGTAATGGCTGGTAGAGTATCTCTAATTAAAGTGCAGACCCTGTGTTTTACCAGGCATTACAGTGATATTTAAAGCATGGCACTATGATTAAATGCTTAGCATGTGTCTCCTGCTCTTCCTTGTGCTGCTGGCTCCCTCCCTCGTGTGAAAATGCCCCCCCGCCTCCTCCTCCTTTTTCCCAACTTCAAGTTTCGCAACAGGACACCACCGCTTTTCTTCCTCAGTGAATTCAGGCCAGAGAGAAAGACGCCCATCTTTAGATTCAAGCACACTTCTTTGTTATTAGCTGGAGCGCATGTGTGTTAGTGGCTTATCAAGGATTCGAGTCACATTCCAGGGGAATGTAAAGAGCAACTGAGCAGCACAGGTATTACTGCAGTAGTGTGCATCAACATGTAATTGTCAGTCTTGCTGGCAGCCAGACAGAGTTGGACTACAGACACGTATGAGCAGCGGAAGTGAGGGTGACAGTACCGCGTCCAGGTGATGTCTTGAGGTTTGGGTTGTCCCCCGCCTTCACACAGCAGCTCGGCATTTTCCGAACCCACATACAAAGGTCCTGGAGACGTGGTGATGGTGGCATCCGGGGGGTCTGACACATAAACAGAAAAGATTTCCTCATATATATGTAGAAGAAACATTTTTTTCCTCACACTGATGTTGAACCCAATAACCAACATTTCTGCACTCAGACCAGCTGTACTTCAGATGCCAGTTTACTCGATTGAGTTTCTATTTCATTCTCTTTTTCCTGCCCTTCAACCAAATAGCTTCCTGCTGTACTCACACTGGACCACCAGGCGGTTGGGGATCCTGCGCGGCTGCTCCAGAGTGGGATGCGAGACCAGACAGTCCAGCTTCTTCCCGTTCATGCTGCGCAGTGGGTGCAGCGAGTAGTAGCTGGACACGGACCCCCCCTCGTTGGTGCGCTCCTGGACCTGCCCCGGCAGGTCGGTGTCCCAGGAGAGACGGGGAACCGGGCGCCCGACCGCCCGGCAGGAAGCTACCACGCGGTACGGCTCGCCCTCCGTAACAACAACCGGGTCCAGGGAGGAGATGGGCGATACTGCACACAAGAGGAGAGTCAGAGTGAGCTCTGGGTCAAACCGATGCCTGAGGATTGAATAGAAAGCATCCGGTTGAAGACAGTGTTAATTTAGGTCATCTCATGGCTCTGTTCAAAGATCCTGCTGCTTATTTCAGTGATTGGTTCAAAAGATTGAACAGAAATTTTATTCAGTTTTGGTCAAATGCGTCTGAAACATTTTAGTTTTCAATATGAAACAAAGTGTTTTCATAACTGATGGAAAAAAGGAGAAATTGAAGGGATTCTCATGTTTCATTTCTTACTCAAAGACAATAAATTGTCTGATTTGTGACACCAATTTACAAAAAGTTCTGCTTAGTTACAGATCAAAATGAATAAACTGTTAAATAGTATAATCAAAAGACACCTAAAAAAAAAGTAGGATTTCTCTAAAACTTTTTCTGTGACTCAACAACGTCGTGTGATTTTACGATGTGAAAAATTCACCAGGTTAGTAGAAACAAACTCTGAGTGACAAGTTCATCATGAGCAATGTTTCTGAGTAAACATTACTGTCTCGGTGCAGACGGTCTCCAACTGGTTTAACGTGACTGTGATTCACAGCCCAGTCGTTACGGTCGTAAACACTCGGTGCCTGATCAAGGCTTTCGGATTGTGTTTGGATTAATAATACACAAAGCAGTGAGCCTCAGTAAAAATAACTGTTATGGATTAATAGAACAAAGCAATGGGCAAATCTTGTGGAAAACAACTTCACAGAGGGATACAGAAAAACACGACATCACTCTGCTTCAGACATACGTGCACTTAGCAGCCAAAACCTCGGCTCAATTTCACTGTTTCAGCCAAACAATTTACAAAACTGTCAAATAAACTGAGTAGTGCGAGTTAGAGATCATCAATTAGCATGTGAGTTTGTACTGCTATGAAACTGAAGATGTACAGACATTCATTATAATGGCAACAAATTATGTTATTCAAAAATTTCAAATGTTCCTCCGAAAACAAGTTTTTGTTTTTCCATTTCTGTTTGAATCGCTGATAAAAAATTCTCCAACAAGCATCCTGTAACATCTCTTGAGAACCTTTGACATCTTTCATAGTTTTCCATAAATATTAAAAAGCCAAATGTTATTCAAAGTTGGTACAATGAATTAAAAAGGAATTTTTTTTTATCCAATTTGCAGTTTTTGAGGGTTTGGATTATTTTTTTTGACAACAGCTGCTTCGATTCAGTGAAGTCTAATGCAGACCAGCAGTTCACAGTTTTACATTTAACGTGAAGGCAAAGCAGTGCTGCAGGTTGTTGGGGATCAGTCTGTGCGTTTCTGTTGGATTGTCGGATCCGTGGCGTGTCGAAGCATGCACGCTGTCACCGCTGATGACTGACAGCTTAACGAGAAAGTGGTTTGGAAGCAAACGCATCACCCGGAGGATTCACCTCAGGATCCGTCCGCTCAGAGCGTTCCCATGGCTGATGGCTGAGAGGTTGGACAGAAACCTAGAGGGAAATGACCCAGTAACATCGAAACCTGCTTCTCTTTTGAAAACCTCCCGGCGTGAGATGAGGAGATTTCTGGATACAGTGGGGCCCGTTTGTGTCGGCCACCTGTTCCTTGATTTCAACACACAACAGTGATTTAAGGCTTTCAAACTGCTCGGAGTCTAAAATTGTGTCATTCAAACCTGCTCTCACCTGATCTTAAAATTCTCCTCACTCAAATGTACCACCAATGTGTCCTGAAGAAAATCATGCATCTTCTGCATGAAGCACTGTTTTGTAGTTTTTTTTTCCCAATTTTGCAACAGCAGAAAATAAAGCGTTAGTAAAAATCTTTGTGGACACGCTAGCAGCTTTTCTCCTATTCCACGAAGATGATTATGGTTTGAATGTCATTAAAGAAGCTCTGGTGGGATTAGAGAGGTGTGGGAGACAGGAGAGGATCGACGGTGGCTCTTACTCCAGACGGTGAGTTTGATGCGTCTCTCAAAGTTTCCGTTGGGGAAGGTGGAGAGGTGGCAGGTGTAGCTTCCCTCGTCCGACTCCTCCGTGCTGGGGATGAGCAGAGCCGAGTTCAGCGTCGGGCTGCTGCTCTCGAACTTCACCCGGCCAGAGTAACGTCCAAACTCTGAAATAACAAAACTGTCAGCTGAGGACCTTCATTTTTTTTAACACTGGGTGGGAAAAAAACCTTTGATTTTGCAGAGGGTCCTGGAGCTCGTGACAGATTCCAACACGATATTCAAGACCCGCGTTTGGCACGAGTTGCCACCACCAACATACCTGTGTGGCCATCCACGAAGTGGGCCGTGATCATCTGTTCCCTGCTGCCGTCTTTGGTCTGCTTGAACCAGGTGACCTGCACCACGTTCTCCCCTTCCTCCGCCTGGTAGTGGCAGGGGAGCCGGGTCTGAGTCTCTGCGAGGGAGCGCTGGGAGGTGACGGCTTGAGGAGGCTCCACAAAGACCCCGCGCACGCTCGCCACTGACAGAAGAAACAGGCAGAGTGGTCTTCATCAGAAACACGAGGCAGGTATTCAAAGCTGCAGAAAGAGTCATCGTTTTGATGATTTAAGTAATATTTCTAATTCATAGTGTGTCTTTGACTGAAAAGACACATTTACATTATTTTAGGCTGAATGAGCTGCTGATCAGGTGAGCTAAAAGTCCAAAAAGGTAACAACTTTTGAGTTTACTCAGTGACTTTGACTAGTTTGAAATGCTTTCACGTACTTTTTATCTGTATTTCTGTTTGGACCAAAATAGCAGAACAAGCCTCTGACTGTCAGACCACTATTATCATCCCAGACTTCAAACAGCCAGTGTGGCCGATAGCACCCGGTGGTCCTCCCCGACCCAGTGTTAGGACTATGAACTAGAAATATAGACGTCCCCTCAAGCTGTGGAAACTTATTACTGCACAGGACCGTGTTCACTGGAGAGGTCGCCTAACCTGCTTGCTTGTTGACACGCTGGAGAGAAAAGAAGGGCGGACGTAAACACGAGACGGTTGTGCTGTTAGGCGACAGACGGCGCTTAAAACTCAAACAATGGAGCTTTTCTGAGAGTTAAGTTCTTGACAGACACTGATGGTTCCTTGATCGTTTGTGCTCCTGTGATCAGGCGTTTCAGAATGAATCACTTTGACAAAGGATGTTGTTGTCATGAAAATATGGTTCAGTCAACACAAGATTTCTTTGTCGCATTTCCTGTCATTTTCTTATTTGGTGCTTTAGAATCCGCTTGTTGTTCAAATTTCTGTAGAAGTTGTGAAAAAGACAAAATTTCTCAGTTTTAACATTCGATAAGTTGTGTGAGAGAATACAAGCTTGAGAATCACTATCGGGATTGTTTAATTCACTTTTTATGAGTCGGCCAGCCTTTTAAAAAACTGGGTTGTATAAAGTTGCTATTTCAAGGTTATTGTGATGCAAACTGCACAAACAGTATGAATTAATTCTTTAATTACACATGCTTGCAATCGATTTTCCATCCTCTTTAAAATAGAAATGATGCGAATGAAGAAACCTTATATTCTGTCGCATCACAACTGAGACTCCAACAGCAGCGACACCAACGCATGTCAGTGTCACCGTCAACGCGATTGAGCAGCTCTGCTCCAGCGCTGACTAATGACTGGGACGTTTATCACCGTCGGTAGAAGTCCAACCGTGGGACGCAAACAGAAGTGGGTGTGAGAATGCGGGACATCAACAGCTCAAACATGAAAAGCCAAACATTTGCCCTTTGATTTCTGGGGAGAAGACTTTTTTAGTTACTGATTCACCTGCTCGATCAACCATTAGAAAAGCGAGCCGAGCCGGGACCCAAACTCCCACTCCGCTCACACAGACGCTGCAAGGACACATCGACTGAACGGTGGCGCAGAGACAACAGGCCTCCTGACACGGACAGGCAGGTTAAATATGGGACAACAAAGAACTACAGTGCGAGTGACCTAAATAAGGAGACAGTGGTGGCCTCAGTGAGTTTAACTTAAGGGGAGAGTGACGAGGAATGAAAACAAAGTGAGAGCCTGAGTCAAGAGAGACAAACACCAAACAGAAAGAAAGAGTTCGACACACACTCGTTGGACAAACACAGGCTCACTTGGGTGTCACAAGGCTGCTTTTCTAGCTTTTCCTGTTCACTCCGGATGACAGTAACATTATAACATCGGCTATCAAAGGTTGAAGGAAAATAAAACGTGCATTCCGCTTTTGGTTGCACAGCGGCACTTCCGTTCTGTCACTGACTTTAATCCCCATTTGAGGAGGAAACAAAAGCAGACGAGCATCATCAGAGTTAGTCACAGACGCAGGAAGGCTGAAGTTGGGCAATGAGCTCTGATTCATGTTTACTAAAAGTAGGAATGTGACGGAGCCGCATTCTGTTCTGCTGCTTCGTGCTCCACACCTGAAAGGGACTGATATGCCAGCGGGCCAAAAGGATTCGGACACCCAGGCCACAATCTGACTTTTCCACGAAGTTTCTTCGCTGGCTAGGATTCGCTCTCTTCTGGCTTCACGTGTTGTGTAAAAATGGAGATTGTGTGTGTGTGGTTGGCAGTGCTGGTGCTGAGTTCAGGCCTCTGTGCAGGCCTCACAGGAGTCACAACTTTTTCTTCCACGTTGCATCCATCGTTACAGGTTGTTGAAACAAGAGAAGGAAGAAAAAGGATGTTCAAAACAAGCTTCTTTTTGGCTCTCGCTTGTATTCCCGTCATGGGCCAATGTCTGCTTGCTACAGCTTGTCACCAGCTGAACATGTTTACAAAATGTCACAGCGAGCGGTTCACATTTTCACTTCACTAACTTCAAATCTCACCAAGCCAGCTGTATTCGTCAAGGATTACAAGTTACACTGACTTTACAAACTTAATCTTATCGCTTAGTTCAAGAAGGGGGAAGAATGAACTCTACTTTGTTCCCTATTGTGTGTCGTCTTCTTGTTTTCAAGTCAGAGAACAAACAAGATCTAAGAAAGATCAATGAAACTTTGACTTGACAATGTCCAAAGTGTATTTTACTTCTAAAGTCAAATAATTACATGAAAGCCTTCTCATGGTAAAATCTGGAACCCCCAATCAGGGCGCTGTGGTGTTCTGACCCCAGTT
>JAUESE010000048.1:15694186-15705130 GCA_032274725.1 Malacoctenus triangulatus | reverse complement strand
ATTTATGATTTTCCGATTGGACGAATGACTTCTTTTTTAAATCTGTGATACACACACGCACACACATGCACGCACACCACACCACACCACACCACTTTCTCAGTGGCAACGCGTCAGTGCCAAAGGGAAATATCAGATTCGCATTCACAGTGATTATCTGAACCCACTGTGTGCTACATTTAAACAGATAAAACTTTATTTGCAGCAACTGGGAGTGCGGTAAACACCCAGCTCTTTCCATTTAATTATTTTTGGCACATTCACCTCCCATGAACTTTCCATGTGTACGATCTTTCCTGAGCTGCAGCCAGAGAGAAAAGTAAGAGCTGGAAGTGGAAAAGCCAATGTCACGAAGGAGTTATGGCTTCAAATTCCAGCCCTGAGTTTAAACTTTAAAAAAAAAAAAACTGTTTGGGGCTGTGCAGCAGCCTTATCTATCGCCTTACCAACGGGCTCTGTGATGTGAAGCTACAAGCATGCCCATGTATGGTTTCACTGAGGCATATAGCCAATAAACTTGTCAGGAAAACCATCTAATGCTACTCTGGTCTGTTTTTACATAGGCTGGTGTAAACATAAGAGAACAAAGCTTTGCAGCAGGTGGGCTCAGAAGTGGCTCGGCTGGGCTGGTCCTCAATCCAAATGATGGTGCTTTCACCCCCCCATCTTGCCCCGCCCACTGCTGTGTGTGAGCGCCGTGCATGGCAGTTCATGAATGGGTGAACATGACTCGCAGTGTGAAGCGTATTGAAATGGCTGAAGACAATGTGAAAGCACTTTAAACCATAAAGGGAGTCTGTTTACCAGCATATGATACATCCAACAGCAGCTGATTTAAGATGTTCCTCTTCTTGAGGCCCAACAAAGTGTCACCGCTCCCAAATCAACAATTTAGGACCATTTAACATAAGCTTCCATCTAGAAGCTTTTCAAACAGATTCAACAGTCTGAAAACCTTGTTTCAGTTTCACACCAGTCAGAATTCACTCAGAAACCCTCTCAGACTTGATTTGTCATTTTCTGTAATATCTTCCGTGCAGCAGCAATCTTTGAGGTTTCTGTTGATCACTGGTGGACTCACAAGTATCAATTCGGTTTCGAAGCAGAGTGGACAGAAGTCGTTGCTTGTAATCAGCTTCCATTAGTCAGGAAGTGACAGGGAGGCTGTCTGCCAATGCAGTCTCAGAATGTCTGTTTTTCAAAATAAAAAGAGAAAACAAACCAAGCTTACAGTTTCTTGTATAATTTATATTGAAAACATGTTAAAAACATTAGTTTCCCTTTATAAAAAGGTTACCTGCGGTCATAATTACAACAGTGTCTCGGTAACCACGTTTCCCCTTTGCATGCAGCGGCCAGCAATGCGTCTTATCAATACCGAGTGCATATGAGACTGGAAATGATTATCAAACAGAAAGGGTCATGGCGCTGCTCAGTTTGGCGGGTTGTCCATCTGCGAGCCTATCTGGTAGGACTGGATGTCCTCGCCGATAAACTCCGATACTGCAGGAAAAGAAGAGAGAAAAGGAAAACAGTGAAATCTCTTGAAGTTGGGAACACGAACAGTTTATTGACACCTCATGTTTAGTTCATAAAAAAAGAAAACTAACTGGTTCAGTTGAGATCAAAATAGTCCCGCTGAATAAAAAAGAAGCAGATGACTCTAATTCTTTGGAAAGTAGACTGATTCACTGTGTCGCCTCTTGATTTTCATTCAAGTATTACGATTCGAGATTGCCGAGTCTCACCTTCTTCGAAGGTGATGGGGTGCATGGAGGCCGGGCTGGTAAACTCCAGAGGACACTCCTGGATCTTAGCTTCATTCTCTCCCCCATGTCCCATCCCCAGCACCCGTCCCTGGGACTCCCAGCCGTCATAGTGGGAGTACGGGGCTGGGCAGATGTCCTGATAGATGCTGGGGTTGGATGGAGGTGAGGGACACACCTCCTGAGGGTAGGCAGAGTACTGTGGGTAAGGGGAGGTGGGGATGGGCGGCAGGGGGGATGAAGAGATCGGACTTCCAGCAGGGAACGGGCTGAGAGAGGAGGAGTGGGAAGGGGAGGGCGAAGAGGACAAGTAGGGTGAGTCCAGCCATGGAGAAGGGGAGGGGGAGGGAGGCTGAGGACCACGCGGGTACAGAGGGGGGAGCAGCTCGGTGAAGCCCAGCTCCAGGTTCTCAAAGCTGGGGTGACGCTCGGACAGGGCGGCCCTGGAGCCCCCCGGCTCCTCCGCGGCCGTGTCGGGCTTCGAGCAGTACTCCTCGTGGTAGCTCATGGCGGGACACGGGGGGGAGTAGGTGGAGGGGTACGGCGGGAGGTGGAAGCCCAGGGCTCGCTCATCAGACATGGGGTCACTCCTTGTGTGAAAGCCTCTGTCCACCCTTTGAGGACCCCCCACTGGGCACACAGTGCCCCCATCCAGAGGCAGCACGGAAGGCCGGGAGAGAAGTGGATCCTCCTCCTTGAACATAACTGTGGGGGGAAAAGTAAAAACAGTACAACTGTGAAAAATGAACAAAAGACTGAAAAAAGTCAGTCAGGAAGCGTTGGGACTGAGCACTCACCAGGTAGATACTTAAAACAGTGAGTGCTGCTTCGTTTTCGCTTCCCGTTGGAAACGTAGAGACTGACTGACACGGGCCGGCTGACCGAGAGGTCGCTGTAAGCCGGCACTCTGACACACAGCAGACACTGGAAGGAAAAAACGCACAAACACACACACACACGCATCATTTTATGGGTCAGTCATGGAAAGCTTCGGCTGGCGTTGCTGAAAGTCAGAGGTTCACAGTCACCTCGTTGCTGTTGTCACGGTCCACATGAGCCTCCTCCTCCCACTGCAGTTTACCGTCTAACGTCGGGGAAACACCAAGCAGGAGAAAGTCAGCTGAGCTGCAATCTTTTCGTTATTTTCCAAGGTGTCTTTTTTCAAGGTCCGCTGCCACTATGAATCACTGACGTGCGAGCAAAAAATCTGGAGTTTTTCGAACAGATTCCACTGAAAAAGCACATTTTTGCACAGCTCAAAGCGCTTCACACAATCACACACTTCAAACTTCAAAAAACTGTAACAAAAAAAAGCACTATTTTGTTGTTTGAAGATCTCTATATCTATATATTTAATGTTCTATCTTTCTGAACAGAAGAAGTTGATGTGATTTATGAATCACGAAGCTCCCAGTTAATAATTCATGGAAACATTCACCGTGACTTAGAAGATGAATGAATTAAGTCTTTTTTTTTTTTTTATCGCTCGGGGCTTTCGCCTTCATCTCTTGTCACTCGGAGGGTTTCGGACTCTCACCTGTGCCTCGCTCCATGAAGAGAACCCTGGAAATTGGCAGGAAGTTGGTGCCGCTCAGCAGCAGCTCCTCCCCTCCCTCCACAGAGCAGGAGGTGAGGCTGACAGACTCGATAACAGGCAGCTCCTGCGCCGAACGCTGAGCTGAGGTCAGGAGGACACACACATGCAGGATGATCTCCAGATGCATTGAAATGACACAAGCTGTTATGTGACCTCAGTCGATACCAAGTGAGAGCTCCCACAATGAACGGCTCAAACGTCACACACTTGTTTTGCGTTGGATTTCGTGTTTCTTTTTCTGACAGAACAACCACTCACAACATTCAATGGGCAGAGAGGCAACCTGCAGAGCCAACACCCGTCCAGACGGCGCGACCGGCGGCGCCAGGGGGAAGTGGGTTCGAAACACCAGACGGACGCGCGTGTTTTTCCTCCCGACGTCCGTCTCTCCTTTCCTCAGCTCGATGTCAGAGTTTCTCAGTTTCAGAATCCCGGCACAGTCGATGCTGAACAAACGCGAGAACAACACAAGTCCAGTGAGAAACAGAAGAACGAAGTTTCGAACGTTTGCGCAAGTAGAGAGACGCAAGGAGAAACTTTCTTCCTTTCTTTTCTACTCTCTCCGACTCACAGGGCCGTCATGTTGTTCTCGGGGTTGAGGGGGATGTCCAGCAGTTTGGTCCCTGCTTGGACGCTCTCGTGACTGGCTGTGCCGACCATCTTCCCCGTCACCCTGAAGGAAGAAAAGGGACTTAATGACACAAATATGACACCTTTAACGTTCAAGACAAAACTGCTGCATGTAACCAGCTTCGTATTAAGATGAAAAATTGATAAATTCATTGATAATTAATTATTCCTATCTATCCTATCCTCTGAAAAATTCAGTTTTAGAGGGTCTTTGCTTCTGACACGGTGAAACCTGCTTATATTCTAAATCATGGGTGTCAAACATGCCTCAGTAAAGATTCAGTAAGACAGAAAAATATCGATGCAACAGCACGTTTTCTCCAGAAGAAGCTGGTGTTCCTAATCTGTTCCTGAAGAGTCGGGAACATGAAAGAACAGGAGGTGGCAGCAACGCTCCTGAGATGAGAGACGCTGCAGTAAAGCAAGTGACGCTTCTGATGCCAATTCTTCAGCATCAAAGCCATGACAGTGAGTTAGTGAGATCATGTACACGCAAGGTGAATACACACAAAACAGACTTTTGGAAGCCTTAGTTACAGAAACACTGTGCCAGGTAAGATTTCACTTGTCACAGACTTAGACAAAAAAAGTGGATTGAAAGTGAAGTTTAGTTCATTTAAATAACTTTTACAGCATTTCTCTTACTTTGAGTTACGCTGAGTTGTTTACTAGATTTTTAGTTATCAGCTGGCATGAGTTTACAGATTGCTTTCATTTGTTCAGAGGTTGTTTGGGTGCTGAAGCCTCCATAGAACAGGGGTTTGATTGTTCAGCAATGCAGCTGTGATATTTCACATTGCTATGAGCATCTGATTCATGCCTACTTTGCTGTGATGTGCAAGTGATAACTGAAGCGGCCAACATTTTCAGATGGATCAAACAGGGGACTGAGCAGCAAGTTGTTCTCTGTTTGGAGTGCGGATCACAGTGTTGTTCAGGGCTTTTTCTCTTTCACTGCACTTGAAGAATCGGCATTTGTGGCCTCATCCAGTGTCAAACTCCACTCTGAACAACTGGTGCAAGAAATTTCCAGGACCAACACGAGAAGCAGCTGGGGGCTAGTTATGCAATGGTTAAAGCCTCAGAGGTCAGATGATGAGTCCCAAGTGTGTCGTGTCCCTCGCACATGGAGGCCTGGTTATAAAACAAGGTGCAGAGTGAGCCGTTTGTGTTGGTGCTCGGTACCTGTGTATTTGATAGAAAGGGTGCGGCCTGATCGATCGGTCGTCGGCCGTCCCGACGAAAACCTGCAGGGAGAGCGGCTTCCTCTCTGAGTATCCACACAGCTGTCGAGTGAGACACAGTGTGAGTGACAAATTCAAACTGTGATGGGGGACAAAAGCAACAAGCCTCAACATGCATCCTCAGACTAGAATGAAGTTCAGCAGACTTTCAACTTAAGACCCTCAGAATAATACCGTCCCTTCGGATGAAACTTTGCTGCGAATACATATGTAACTGTACGTACATTGTCCTAACACTTTCTATCACTTTCACCTTGACAACAGGATGTCCCGTGGGTGCAGCTTTGACTGCTCCTCTGCTGCCCTCCGTCTCATAGTGGGCGCGATGGTGTGGGCGAGGCTGCACCTCAATACGCAGCTCGTACTGGTCGAACTGAGACGGCAGTGGCCAGTCGAGCGGAGGCAGGGCATTCGATCTGAAGGGCATTAGGTCAGAGAGTTTTAGCTGAACATGGACACCAGAGAGGGAGCGAACAATTCAAAAAAGAAGCGTTTAAAAGGATTTAAGTAACGAAATTTGCTCTCTTTTTCATAGTGTGAAGTGTCTGTTTCCTTCTGATGTACACAGATCCTGTTGGTTCTTCTCAAAGGTGTCTGAACTCCACAGCGTGACTGAAACAATTGATTTAGCTGTGAAATCCTGATTTGATCAAACTTTGGTGTCATGCCAACTGCTGCATTCACAAAAAAGTGACTGTTTCAGAGTGAAACAACCGCACAGCGATGTTCATGAGAAACTGGAACTGAATTCTTCCAAAGTAAAAATGCCTTTTTGTGTAATTGTTTCTTCTAACTTGGGAAAACCTTTGAACACAAGAGTCAGCGCTGAGCGCTGATCTCGATGTCTCCTTGCCTGAACAGAGGGCTGTGGGCACTGGCTCGGGTTCTGCCCCAGGCCAGGGCAGGGGGCACGGAGAGGTAGTCCATGCCCAGTGAGGGGGGCTCTCTCCGGGTCTGCTGGGTGTCTGAGTTTTGGTTGGGTGCCAGCTCATGGTCCACCTCCCGAGGAGACAGCTGGACAGAAAATAGATGATGTCCATGAGTGCCATGCAGAATGTACCATCACCCAATGGAAAGTCCCTCAGAACTCAGCTGTCAAGGTGAGTAGAGCTAAGTGGGTGCTGGTGGAAAAGCCCCCAAATTGTTGAAACAGCGTGTAACACACAGCTGGCGTCTTTACCTGCTCCAGTGAGGTCTTTCTAGTTTTCTGCGGGATGCTGAGCTCACAGCTCGTGGGCAGCGCCTGAAACTGAGCGGTGGAGTCTCCGCCCTCCAAGTTACACCCCTGAAGTTCCTCTGAGTAACTGCCTCTTCGTGAAGTACAAGGAGAGGCTAGTGGAGAGTTCCTTCGCTTCTTTCCACCAGGTGAGGTGGGCCTTGACGATGGCGACAGACCGAAATTGATGGTGGCCTCGTTGAGCTCGTCCTCCTCCACCAGGAGGGAGTCGCAGCTCGAAGCGGGGCTGAGCCAGCCACGGGAGGAGGGGCTGGAGGCGGGGCTTGGGCTGAGGGAACCGGGGCATTTGTCGCGATAGCTGAAAGGATCGAGCAGAGGAAGGTAAAGCCGTTCTCGGTCCCACCCGCCACCGCCACCGCCGCCGCCGCCCATGTCCCAGTAGCTGGAAATGGAGGTCGCTGGGTCATCTTCAGGAGAGATGGTGGTTATCTGGATGCTGGGGCATTCCACAACGCGAGACTCTGAAACCTGCACAGACGACGATAGAAAACAAAGGGGCCTTGACTCTGAGCTCACCAGAGGAACACTGGTGCAGTGGTGGTCGCTTAGAAAGACTCAGCATGGCAGTTCGGGACAAAACAGTCAAACTCTACTCGACACTCTGCCGTGCAGGAGTTGCTCGCAAACTCACAATCGAAATGTGTTGCCTCACAACTCTGCAGCATCTAAAACCTCCACAGAAAACCTTCAAGGACTCTCCAATGAGAGTGAAAGAAGCTTGCAGGAATGTGAGACACAACAGAAATGAACTTTTTTAAAGATTTGCACGAAATTCGTGACAAAAACTGAGAAAATACCAATAAAGTACATGTAAATAGTCTCTGGTAGTTGGTCTTGTTGCAGTGCTTCATGGGGATCCATCCAAGGACTTTTCAGTACAAAAGTTTGGAATGCTGTCTCTAGGATCAGTATTTAAAGAATATAAGCAGTGAGTACACAAATTAAACTCATAAAATGCAACTTGATAGAGTTCTATAGAATATGTTTCCTGTCTTTAATATTAAAGGATTTAAATTTCTCATCATGTTTTCTCTCCGCACCAGCTCGCAGGCTCGTATGAGGCCATTTGAGACAAAGGTTTTGTTAAATTTCGTACAACAGTTTAAACACAAAAAGTTTTGTTTTTTTTTATCAAGCATATTCTTGAATAACTAACAGCCGACTCCAAGGAAAAGCCACACAAAAACAGACGTCTAACCTGCACAGAACGAGCCGGCAGACTCTCGTAGGTGCCGCTGAACTCTCTGACGGGGGCCCGCCGTGGAGGCGGAGAATGCATCCCAGCTCGCTGGCTGGACGAAGGCGGGGGGCTCGGGATGCTGATCGGGTGGACTGCATGAGAGGCTGCCAGGTGGTTGTCTGCAGCTAGAGGAAAAACGACCGTAAGGTTGGAAGCATGGAGCCGTGAGAAATGCCATAACCGTAACACGACATGGATCATTTAGAAAATGAAGTGGCAACAGGATTTATTAAACCTCGGCGCACAAACACAAGCGTCTCGTCGGCTTAAACTGGCCATAAACTCCAAAAAATGCTGAAAATCAAAAAACTGCTCATAAAGTTTTCGCAGTCTGTTTGTTTTTTTTTTCAATTATACACTTTTACTTTCATGTGGAAACAATATATATTTCCTGGCAGTTTTCAAACATAAAATCACACTTTCCTTGTCTTTGTTTGAACGTGCTTTCTTTTCACATCATATGTTGTGAGTTTTTTGGGTTCATGCGTACTCTCATTCATCTTATTTAACAACTGCACATGACAGTCAGCTTTTAAAACCTGCTGTTTTTCCATGTGTGGCATGAGAAAGATTCATTATAAGGCCATTAAATTACTGTAAACACAATCTGTGGTGAGTAAAGATTCATTTTCGTGATTGGCGCGTCTCAAAGATTTGTTTTACATCAGTTTTCTTGGTTCGCTGTAATCACCTCCACATGGAAAAAGCACACACTGGGTTTCTTTTCTGTATTTTTAGTGTTTGAAACAAGTGCAACTTGTAGTTCTGTAGTCAGGCTAAACACACAGAAGGGAAATAGAGAAAGTCCAACTATCAGCAGCTTTGACGGTTTCTAGTTTTAATTGAATCTCTTTCTTTTAACCCTTCATCAACCTTCAGGTGGAGCGAATGAGAATTATGATTTTTGGTTCCTCAATAGTGTCATTAAACTTACTCAGCCACTTATCAAGTCCACATTATTTCCTTTTCTTCTACTTCACCTCCCAAAAATGTTTTTAAAAAATTGTTTTATTGAATCATTTATTTTAATCAGAACATATTTTCAAGATTTTTTGACCCCAAAAATAAAAGATTTATTTTTCAAACTCTCATTAAAATAAAAGTTTCCTGTGCCAACTTTCCTCGATGCCCTTTCGAATCTACTTTTAAAACTATTTCAGTACATTTCTTTCCCAGCCCCAACATTAAAAACAATATGTGAATGGTGACCTGGGAATAATATCATTTTTTGTACCATTTTTATTTACATCCTCTCAACAGAACTTCTTTAGATTTCGCCAACCGAGGATCCGAATGGGGGCTCAGCCCCCCCGAGGGGCCGCAGCCCTCGCCACAACATTTCCCCAGCGAGATGCGGTCGACCTCCACGAGGAGCCAAACGGTAGTTACGCCGTAATGAGCGAGGCTCCGACCCGATCGCTGCTCCTCTGCAGTGGCGGCGCGCCACGGAGGCAATTTTTTTGGGCAACGCGGACACAAAACTGCAACTGCCAAGAAAATTAAGAGTTGGGGTGAAAAATCTCTTCAAATGTTTCCTGGCAACAAAAATATTTCCAAGTGATTAAAGCTGCAGTGCTGAGGCAACTCTTCTGCGAGCGGATTTTTCACATGAAAACAGTGATTTGGATGTTTGTGTGCGGACCACTCGAGGAGTTTACGAGCCACCAAAACTTACCTAACACTTTCTGAACACACAAAAAGCTAATCCCTCATTATAAAACATCTCACTCGCTTTTATGTTTAACTCAGTGTCCTGAAATGAACCTGGAAAATGAAGTGATGTTTGGACCAACCTGTGGAGCAGAGCCCACCGCAAGAAGCCTCGAGAAAAAGGGTTCGAGATGTTTAATAAGCAGGACAGCGCAGCAGCAGACTTCTGCACGACCAGAGCTCCTTCTCTCCGTTCCTTTGCTTCTTTCTTATAAATACATGTTATATCCTTCAAAAGAACTTGCAAATAATCTAATAAACAGATCAAATGGAAAGTAGAGTTTCATCAACAATAAACTGCAGGCACTCAGAGCGACCAGCTGTTTTCAGTAATATAATCTGATCATTGCATTATTTTCATTTTCTGCATTTAATAATTGGCTACATCACCTTTCTAGTTGGCTGTCTATGCTACTATAAAGTGCATCCTTTTGTTGTGTAAATCATCGTGGCATTGCTTTCCTTCAGGCTGTTTAGGTTATTCTCCCAATAACCATAAATACTTTGCTTTTTCCATTGACTTTATCTGCCTTTTTCTTCAATGCAATCTAAATAAACATCCTCCAATGAAAAAGAACGGTGCTAAATATAATTGTTGTTGACTTTCCAGTCCTCGTTGTTTATGGTTTGGTAGATAAAGAAGTATGAATTATTAAAGGTGAAGGCGTCAGTTGTAGTATTACAAGTCACATATGTCAATAGCTGTTTATAAGTTAACTTCTATGTTTAAAATCTAGTATTTTAACTCTTTAGGTCTTTAAATTTGACCAAAAAAAGACCAACAGGGTTTGTGTTGCATCACAGAGTCCCAACTCCATCCATGCAGCTATATTTACACTGGAGCCTGCTATAAGTACTTTTTATGAGCTGCTCCAAGAGTCAGTGAGTAAATCTACATTTTTGCTTCTTTAGCCGCATCTACAATACTCAGATTACCAAAGGGTTTGTGAGCTTTGAGTTCAACTTGTGGCCAGGGATTGAAACAGCCGTGTCATTAGTTTGCACACTGCAGAACTGTGTGAAAAGAAAGGGAGCATAAATCAGACGACCAGGAGTGACAACAAAGGCCGACTTCTGTGAGTGTTTACGCTGTCAGACATGTAAAAGTGAAGAACTGCTTTCCCGTTTCTCCTGCAGTTCACTCTCATGCATTGGGTGTGGTAATCCAACTGTATGCCAGTGAGGGCGGGAAACAAATGAGTGAGGGGATGAGAGGATGTGAGGTGAGGTGTGTGCGTGTGTGCGTGCGTGCACGTGCGCGCGCATGGCTTGAAAACGAGGAGAGATGGAGGTTGACTGAAGGGAGGAGGGAGGTGTGTATGTGGTGCGTGTTCAGTACACAGAGGTTGAGGTTCCTTCCCAGATGGCAGCTGTTAACTCTACTCACACGCACAGCTGATTAGAAACACATTGAGTCTGGGCCTGCACGCACACACATGCACAAACAACAAACACACACACACACACACACACACACACACACACACACACACACACACACACACACACACACACACACA
>JAUESE010000048.1:15655071-15665463 GCA_032274725.1 Malacoctenus triangulatus | reverse complement strand
CACACATCTGCATTCTTTCACTACAAACATATTACTGCACATCTTCAACTTCGTTGCATTTTATTAAAAAGTACTGAAAATGTGTCCTTAGCAGTTGTGAGGACTCACACGTAATCAGTTTGAAAAAGTACAGTTGAGTCGAATCATAAAGTGTTTCAGAGTATTTACTTTGAAAAAATTACTGATAACAGCTTTAGAGCTTTGTAATGGTTGTGCAGGTTCTGCATTAAACTGTATGTTGATGTTACGATGGCTCCATCTAAACTGAACGCACCTCACACCTCAGGAGTGTATTTTTCAGTGATGTACTACTCCGGTAAATCCCAACATCCGACACACCTGACGCCTATTGATCAGCTCTTTATGGAGTTCTGCAGGGCCCGATAATTAGTCATTAAGCCATGAGCCATCTGCATCAGGTGCGTTGGATCATTGACAAATCCATAACTTATTTTAACACTCCACCAATAAATTCCTATCACTGCCCCGTCTGGCCTTCAACTGAGGGTTCGCTTTCCACACTCAGTCGGTCTCGACTATCTGCCGGCATTTATTAAGTTAGTTAGGTTCTGTATTTCTTTTGTGATTCTTAAAGAAAAACCAAAGTTCATTGAGTTAGTTCTTGGGCTTCTCCCAAACATTGCTGTGCTGTGACCCCGGCCTTGAGCCAGCTCTGCAGGAGCTGTGTCGGAGCTCTGCAGAGCCTCACAACGAGCCGTTGGTCTGAAACCGTTGTGTTAGAGTGGTGGTGAATCTATAACATGCAAAAAAAAGTCTCCACCAAAGAAGTTCAAAGTGACAAGATAAACGCTTCAGAATAAAAAACGGTAGTGTGAAATCAATGGTATGATTTGTTCTTCTCAGACAAGTTCCAATGAATAAATTTGATTTATCCATCCGAAAAAAGTTCCTGAATGGATACTCGTCTTTCATCTTTTGCATGTAAAAGGCCTTGTTCGTTTGAGATCTTTTTTTAATTTCCATTCATTACAATAATTTAATTTCTCTCTTCATCTGAGCTAAATTTGTGTCCAATCATTAGTCCAGTATTCTCCTGTGAAATTAGGCCAAACGCCGGATGAGTCATCGTGTACTTGAGGGTGTTTTCCTTCATTCGACAGAAACAGTTGCAGTGATGGTGTGTAACACACATGCGGGGGCTACAGGAACAAGCCAGTGAATCTGCAATGCTCCTCTCTTTCATAAGTGGATGCAAAGAACACGTTACACAAAAGCCTGAAAGGCTTGTAGCATCTTCACAAATTTAAACTTCTTATATTTATATTTGAAGCTTAAGGATAAGTATGAAACGTTGTGGGCGTGTCCTGGTCAGGCTGTGATTCTGGGTCAGTACGTACCTGAGTCGGGTTGGTCACTGTGCAGAAAACGTGTGACCTGCGAGTCAATCGAAGGGATGTTCGGGGCAGCAGGGCTTCACCTTTGACCAGGAATCAATGCAGCTGTGGAGAGACGGAGCAGCTTTAGAGGCCGAGACACGGAAATATCTCAGATTCGTTTGTCTTGCTGTGTCTGACTGAGTCACTGTGTCACAAGACACTGGTGCAGCCGTCAGTGGTGTGTGCACGCTCCTCCACCTCTGCTCATGTGCATTTAAAAGTTTTAGGGTTTTTCCCCAAGTCCCAGTTGCCCTACTGAGTGGATTAAAATGTCAATTATGCAGCCAAGCAGCCACACCTAGTGCTTTGAATACAAAACACTTCATGATCAACTCAAAACACAGACGAGTTTGGTGCTTTCGCTCTAAAGAGCCTGCTTTGCGCAGGAAACAAACACGTCTGAGAACGTTATGTCAACGCTCAATACGTGCGACGTCACTTTTATCTCACTTTTACAAAGGTTGATTCCGCGTTGCGACGACTCATCATTGCTGCCGAGATAACTTGAAGACATTGTGTGACAGAAAGGACAGTTGGCTTTGATTTAATCGCAAGTGTGACCACAAGGCACTAAACAACCCCTTCCCTTACGTGTGAAACCAAATCCAAGGCGCCACATTGTCGAATAACAACGTCTCACAGGATTCTGAGGGAGCATTTCGAAGCAGATTAGCTAACTGTGTTTTACCTGACTTTACATTTCGCCCAGCTGCTGTGCTCATGAGACTGTCGGAGGTGGTTTTGTCAAAGGACAGGTACAAGTTCCTGGTGCTCAGAGTCACACCAGTGGTGTTCCCAAAGGGAGATTAAACACACCCCCAACCCATTTGTAGGATGTGATGTTTGGTTTCACACGATCACTCGGCTTATTCTGGCGCTTTTTCTGTATGTGTAGTTTTTATTGCATCATGAGCTTCAGTGCCCGGAATAGAAACCTTAAAACGAAGTTTATTATTAGAATTACTGAGCCGAGTTACCTCTTGTGGTAAACGCAGAGACAAGCCAGCCTGGCGATGGTCTCCCCCTGTGCCAGATCCTCCAAACAGATTGAACACTCGCCGCTGTCTTTGCTGAGCACGTCCGCTGTGATTACACAAACAAAAAACAATCTGCATTAGTGGGCTCCAAAAAAACAAACAAACCTCCAAACGCCGCAGCTGTTGGAACATTTCTGCGCTGTTTTTACGTGACACTTACTGTTGTAAGGTAGAGGAGGAGACGTGAGACAGCTCAACAGGTGATCCTCAATCCGACCCCCCGGGTAAGGCTTTGAGCAGAAAGGACAGCGGATATCTGCGATGGGCAGAGACACAACAGGGCCCAGATTAACATGCTGTGTCACAGCCAGATATAAATGATAGATGATGCACTCGTCACTCCGGGCGCCGGTGCCGTGTTTAGACATCCCGCTCACAAAAGGCCGACGCCACATACCAAAGAGCAGACTGGAACACACGCAGTCGGAGCGAATGCTGCCCGCTCATCCCTGGGATTGTGGGAGCGAATGTAACTGACCTGAAATAACTTTATTCGACTGTACGCACCACTCAGAACAGTGACTCAGGCCCGCGGGAGAGCCAACGCTGGAGCCGTCCACGAATGGGACAGACAGGCAGAAACATTTCCTCTCTGCCCTACATTCCCCTCCTCCATCTCTGAGCGGCTGCCAGCAGCGAGCGGGCATGTGAAGTTGTGACCCATTTCCCTACACTTGCTAGCGGGCTGGCCTGGGAAACCCACCACACTCGCTGCCGTGTTTTGGCTCAAGATGACATGCTTTCCCGTCACCTTGGCACCGTCCCCGCATGTTTGTTTATTCAACGCGGATCGTGAAGCGCATGTGCTCTTTTTTTCCCCCTGCAAGCTCATAACCCCGAGTTAAATGCTTTTAAGCAAAAAGGACGCAGACAGTCCTTAGATTGAAACATGCATGCTGCAGGATTTCACGCCGACAGCCTCCGTCGGCAGGCCTTGTGACATGAAAGGCCATGCATGTCACCGCTTCCAGTTTTACGCCACAGCTCTGATTTATACAATAGGGTCTCTGATGATTTAAGTCAGCATGCAAGCAGGGGGAAAGGAGATTAGGGGGGGGAGGAATTTAAATTCCTGAAATAATCCATTTTGATTTCAAACAAGGGGACAACAGTAGCATTGGGGGAAACACTGTTGAACTTGAAAACCCATCACTTTTCTCCTTTATTTTGAAAAGCTTCTTTAGAGTTTTGTGTTGCATAATTAAGGATTCCCCAATGATTGCAAAATCCTGGTGCCAAACACTACACCTACTCACGAAGTGGAAATAGAAAGTATAATAAGAGCTGGCATTTATGGTAAGTCACCCACAACTTTCTTTGGGAAACATCGGCGGTCTCGCAAAAGCATCAGTCTTGTGCCAGATTGCGTCACATTTTTCAGAGATAAAATTAGGCAATGTACATTTACTGAAATAAAGTGTTAAATCACGACTAATCTTATGTGGCAAGTAAATAAAATGGTCACCTTTGCGCTTACCTGTCTGGACATTAAAAAAACAAAACAAATATGAGTGGCCAGCCAATTTAGGCTCTGTGGTACTTCTAAAATATTCAGACGCACAGCTTCCGTTTTAAACACAACTTACTGCCATGGCGGTTGTTCACTCGGTAGAGGCCGATCCAAGCCTCTGAGACTGGCCGCTGGTGTGTGCCTCGAACCCGGGCGGATCGTGCGCCAACGCTGCGGGAGGAAGAGTGGCGATTCCCGGGCAGCCGCTCGGAAAACGTGCGGTGGGGCGTGCGGCCTGTCTCCTCTCCGGGCTGGTGCTCCGCGTCGACGGGAGCCTCCGGGCTGATGTTGCCGTCCTCCTCGGGTTTCCCCTCGCTGTTGTTGTCGTCCGCAGGTGACGCCTGGCTGATGCTGGAGGGGATGCTGTGGTGGTCGGCGGGGCTGCCGTCGGCGCTCGCCCCGTGCAGCCCGAGGTCCGAGTCGCTGCCCTCCTCCGATCGGCTCCGGTTGGCCTCCGTATCCTCGAAGCTCCCCGAGAAGTCGACGACGAGACTGGTGGGCCTGGCGCAACGGGGTCGCCGGTAGGAGTCCCGTTTGGTGCCGTCTTTCCCGAACGCGGAGGGAACCGGGTCTTCCTGGATGCGACTCGCTCTCGTCCCCATCTCGAGCAGGCTAGTTGGGTTCAGCTGGCTAAGCTAGACTGCTTCCTCAAAGCGAGGCAGCGCAGAACGAGGGGTCGGTGTAACCTCGAAACGACCCTCACGACGCTAAATACCACCCGTTCAAACTTTAAATAACCACGAATACCTGGCAAGCGAGCCGTGTGAGGAGCGGGGTCGTGTTTGGTTGTAGCTTCTCCGGCCTCAGTTTGTCCTTACTCCCCACATTTTCCTTTCTTATTCGCCCTGTGCTCTTCTAACTGCTGCAGCGGAAATACAGCAGTTTCGCTTCCTCTTTGAGCTGCGCACGGGGAATTACGGTAATTTATCACCCACCGACTCTACAATCAAAACACCCCAAGAATCCAACACTAATAAGTCAATTTTTTTTGTTTTCATTAATTCTTTTATCTTCTTACTTCTTATTCGTACTGCTATTTGAATCAACGTTAAAAAGATTTTTGACTTGCGCGCTTATTGCCGTTACTACGGTAAAAAAGTACACAGTAATACTGACCAATCGGCGCTCTTCTCCCCGACCGAGAAGTCGGACAGCTGAGGTAGTTTTACTGGAAATGAGCGTCGGTGGTCTCCCTCAAGGCCTCGTACACGGATGGTAACGTCGCAGAGCGCTGAACGCTCATAGAGACACGACGCCGGAGTCCGCAGACAGGAGCTTCACCTGCGGGTTGTCTGCGGTGAGTTTTTGAGCGTCTTTGTCGGGACTCGTTGCCTGCTTCGCCACGCCTATTCAAAACTCTTGAGTCATTACGACCAAGAAGGTTGCTATGGAACATCTGATTACGTTCGTGGTCGTAAAGTTTCCTATTTTGAGTGTTTATTCCTTTGATCATGCAACATTTGGTTGTGCATCATCCTTTGATCAATTGTCAATTTTTAAAAAACAAATGTTTTTGGTTTTTTTGCAAGCTGAGCTCCCAGTGTTCTTGTGAGGTGTTTTCAAGTGGACTTTATCTGACTTTCCTCACTGTTTTGACCTGTTACAGTGCTGCAGCAATTTGCTGACTGCTTGCAGACTTTGCTCTCTTGTCCTGGGTGGTTTTATAAAGCAACACGCCCTTGAATGACACAAAGCACAATACTCGCCCAAACAGGAATGCCGCTAAACTGCACACCCTAATGCCCAGTGAGGTCCAGGATTGTGAGGTTTTTGTGACAGTGTGATGTCTCTCCCCTGCAGAGATGAGGGCGTTGACTCTGCAGCAGACAGATGTGGCCCCCAGTGTGCAGCCGCAGCAAGCTTCGTGTGGGCGAAGCTTGTCTTCGAACTTTTCTCCTCCGAATCTGGAGAATAAGTTCCTCACCCAGACCTCCCTGATGACAACCCAGTCCTGCTCCCCACTTGTAAACATTGGAGCGCAGCCCTCCTCCTGCCCCTCTCTTCAGCCCTCCAGCCTGTCTTCTACCTCCTCCTCCCTCCTCTCCACCTCCTCCTTCACACCATCTCTCTCCTCGCCACTCCTCAGTACCCAGAACAAGTTCCTCACCAGTGATTCACTTCTTCCCTCTTTTTCTCTGGCCTGCCCTGTCACTAATTACTCTCTGCTCACGACCACCGTGTCCAGTGGTGCTTTGGTCAGTCGCTTCGCAAATGCTCTCTCAATTCTCGCCCCTGATGGGAGGGGGCAACGGAAGGAGGGCGATGGAGGAGGACAAGAGGAGCGAGAGGAAATATCTGAAGCGATGCAGTCTTCTTTTGAAGAAACAAGCGAGGTGTGCGAGACCCCTCTTTTGTCTTTACTGCACAACCTAAAAATAAGACCAGGTGGTCCGGGAATACTATTCAAATGTATTCTGTGTTTTATCAGTATTCTGAGGGAAGTGACATGTCTGAAGAGGAGCGAGTGGTGGAGGAGAGAGATGCTGTGACAGCTATGGAGTTACAACTCACCGAGTCGGAGGACCGAGAACAAATCGAGATGGATTTGAAGGAGGAGTTTCCAGAGCTCGATCGCGGGAGTAAGCAGTTGGAAGAGGAGCTTAAAGAGAAAAAAGTAGGAGGATATTTGTTTACTCGGCGCATGTTCACGCCTGTGCCTGAAATCACTCCGTGGCGCAGATTAAAATGACCTGAACTCGCTGTGTTTTCTCCTTTTGTCTCTCAGTACCTGCTGTTGAATGCTGTGAGTTGCTCCCTGGTTATGAAGACGACGCCTCCAGGCCAGACGGGCTGGAAATCAAAAAACCTCATTTGGTCTAAGATTCTGAAGCTCTCGAAGGACATTTCTGCCAGCGACCCAGAGTTTATCCTGAAGGTGCGTCTGAAGACTTCATCTCCAACTACTTCGTAGCTTCTGAAACTTCAGTGTTCAAACTCTACCTGGTCCTACTCTCCCCTTTGTAGTTAATCAGTTGTACAAAACAACTAAGAAAACAGTCTCCATAACTAGATGCAGTGCTTTAATTGAGAGCCAAACAGACGAATGGTTCAGTGTCTCTGCGAATAAAAGACAATTGAACACTTGTTTTTTCTCTTTGTTTGTCATCCAGGTGGCGCTGTACACTCGACAGAAGTTGAACATCCGCATCACTGCAAACTTCTTGCTGGCTCTGGCTGCCAGTCTGGATCCAACGAAACCACACGTTCGCAGATACTTCTGTGCCACTGTGCAGCTGCCGTCTGATTGGCTGGAGGTGGTCCGAATCTACACGAAAGTAAGTTTTTGGAGGACGGTCACAGTGTGGCGAGAACCTGGGGAGCTGGCTTTGTTCTGACTCGGACGATCATCTGATTCCAGTGCTTCAAGCAGTCCCTGCCGATGTGTCTGAAGAAGGCGATGGCTGATAAATTCAAGCAGTTCAACGAGTATCAGCTGGCGAAATACAACACGCGCAAACATCGCTGCAAGCACAGCCGCAACAAGCCCAAAGGAAAGGTAGAAAAGGCCACCGTGTTTTTTTTCCTCTGACTGAAAACGAAGATAACAAATGACTTTATCACTCTTCTACTAAAAACAAAGTCTCTAGTATTTTTCTTTTAATTATTTAATTTTCATGTCACTGAATTGAGTTGATCAGAATTTGTGTTTTTACGATTGTCAGAAACCGACTGGTGAGCAGCTGAATCAGTGGGCACAAAAGCTTCGATCAGATCCAACTATTCTCGAGAAGTTTGTAAGTAAATGTGTTTTTTCTCTCATACAGCAAATCAAATAAATCCTACAGAGAAATGGGAAAGTTCTTGAACAATACTGAAAGAATATATTTTGCCTTTTCGTAACAGTGTGTTACTTGAGTGTGTGTCTGTCTCTGTGTGTATGCAGTTACAGCAAGACGCGAGCAAAGCAGTCGTGGACAAAAAGCAGAGTGAGTTCAGTCTGAAGAAGTTCATCCAGAAGCTTCACATCAAAGAACCGGCTGAATACGTTATGGCCATTCTGGGGAAAAAGTGAGTTGCACATTTTGCATTCTGACGCCTTTAAAAGACGCTGCTTGAAGCTTTGACTCTCCTGAACATCAACAAGGAGCTTTGAGAAGCCGAAAAATGAAAAAAAACGAGTTTGATAAATAAGGTTTTTATGGTGCTATATGTTCAATAATTTGTTTTTCTTTCATTCCGCAATCCCTCCCAAAATGTTCCCTTAGTTTCACATTTCAAACACATTGTAATTTTTTGTTTGTTTGTTTTTTTTTAGGTATCCTGCCGACCAGAAATCGTTCACCCGCAGTGGACTAAAGGGCGAGTGGGACACAGAAAAAGCCGGCCAGCGAATGAAGCTCAAAGAGCCGCAGACGTGGGAACGGCTGCTCAGTCTGGAGGGAAACAAAGCTGCCACCTGGGAGAAGCTCATAGGTCTGAAATGAAGCGTAAAGCTTCTTCAAACTGGCTGTTTGAACACTTTGTCATGTGACATGTCATTTTTGTGCTGTGCAGACAGTAAGTCTCTTCCCTTCATGGCGATGCTGAGGAACCTGCGGAACATGATCACTCAGGGGATCAGTGAGCAACACCACAACAAGATCCTGAAGCGGCTGACTGATAAAGTAACACACTTGCACGCACACACACAGCTTATCATCCGCTTCAACTCCTCTGATTCAATAAATTGTTTTCTCAATCTCGTTTTTTTATTCTTTCCGTTTTTCTCACAGAAAGCTGTCATCGAAAGCCGACAGTTTCCCTTCAGATTTCTCGCTGCGTATAAAGTCATCTTGGAGATTCTCCCATTAGGTAAAACACATGAAGTAAAAACAAAACCAGGATTGGGGGGTGGCTGCTTTTTCCAATGGAAACTAAAAAATAAAATGTTTCTTTATTCATTTTTGCACGAAAACTCATTTAGACTGAAAAAAATAGTGCAATAAATTTCTTTTTTCAGCCTCTGCTGCACAGCCAGGTTTGCCCACCACTGAAAAGATCCTGAGGGGCATCTTGAAGAAGATTCCCAAGAGCAAACGCTTCAGCCGTTTGCAGTGGGAGGAGACCAACAGAAGCAGGATGAAGGTGACTCTCGGTGTGCCTTTCATATATCGAATGTACCAGCAGAAGAAGGCCCAGCTTCTGAAAGCCAGGTACGAGTGTGTCGGTCTCCGCATGTTTAAAAAAAGATTGCATGAGACACAGCGGCGAGTAAATTGGGCATATTTCAGTCTCTTCTCCTGTACTTGGTTGTGTGAAGTTTTATGTACTTTATGTCATGTTGAGGCAGCGCCTGCAGCAGTTGTCTTTTGTATGAGCAGTGTTTCCTGCTGGAAAAGGAAAAAGTACAGAAGCACAGAACAAAAAGAAAAGTTTTCAGTGATGTTTCGACGGTACTGGTTGCAAATCAGACTTTCGGGGGACTTTTGCACCAAAGACAAACTTTCCCAATGAACTGTATAATATATAGATAACTGAATTAGTGTCTGCACCTTGACCGAAACCAATCTCTGAACTTATGTCACATGCAGCAAGAAGGTGTTCACTGTGGCCCTGTTGGACCGATACCGCAAAGCTCTGGAGACGGCCGTCCAGATCTCCTGCCGCTACAACGTCCCTCCTCTTCCCGGACGGACGGTCATTCTCATTAATACTTACATGCAAGAAGATCAAGCTTGGAGCAAGAAACAGGACTTCTGCCTCCCTCCAGACCCAGAAGAAAAGGACAAAAAGGAGCAGGACGAGGAAGCCGGCAGACGAAAGAAGAACACAGAAGAGACCGACAAGCTCACTCCCTCTGTGAGTGTTTTGTTTTTCTGCTCCATTGTCAGAGGTGAGGGGGAAAAATGACCAAGAAGCTCACTTCTTCCATGTTTGGACTCTCACAGAAAGAGGAGGCGGCAGCGTTGCTCGCATTGATGATCAGCAGCAGTGCTGAAGATTGTCAGGTCTGCCTGTACGGATACAATCACGGTGAAGAAGTCAAGCTGGAATCTGATGTCCTTTTGGATAACGTCCGAACTGTGACCAGGCAGATGAAGGTGAGCGGGACCTTTTACAGTGTTTGCAGAGTCCCTTTTTTTGACTGTTTTTCCAAGACTTTTTTTTGTCTTTGTATCCAGTAATGGAACTGAAGGGATTCTTGGAAAATCCGAGAAAGTTGTTTTGCCAATACTGATGTATTCCTCCTCCACAGAAATGCGCACAGGTTGACTATGATAAGAAGGATGGCAATTTCTTCACCAATCTTTTCACCAAGAGAAATCAGGTGGGTTTACTTTGCAAATAGGGCTTATTGGGATTTGTTTGTTAATCTCTCACTTACAACCTGAGCATACTGTCGGCAGACTTTCCAGGGTCCTTTTTTGGGCCTCATCTATGGGAGTAACTTCCAGCTATTCTGCAGTGTTTCAAAGATGTATTTAATACAAAGATGCAGGTTCACTTTCATACATCAGACTTTACTGAA
>JAUESE010000048.1:15588222-15603799 GCA_032274725.1 Malacoctenus triangulatus | reverse complement strand
ATGGATGTCATCACCTCGTGAAAATGCTCCCAAGCCGAGTAGAGCCGAGCCGAGTAGAGCTGGGTGCCCAAGGCTGAATAGCAGATCACGCTGGGTTGATGTCTTAAAAGACGAGGGTGGATGCAAAGTGGTTAAAAACCCACAAAACAAAATTAAAATACATGGTTTTCCTTCAGTTTGAGGAATATACATGTCAGGAAGGATTTTGTTGAAATGTTTAAATGAATGTAACAACGTTATGCAGTCAACAAGCTGATAACATCAGTCAGAGGCATATGGTGATTTTAAGCATAATAACGTCAGCAGAGAAAAAAAAAGAAGTAAATTGTGTATTAGCGGTTACATAATCCAGTTGGACAGAGATTATGCTGAATGTGACCTGTCAAAGTGTGTATTTGGCCAACACTAACAGATTAATTATATTTTGGGTATTGTAGCTCTTCCAGAGTCAGATTAGTTTTTTGGCTTTGTCGTGTTGTAGCTCCGGGTTCTTCCCTCTCTGCCTCTCCCATGACATCATGTTGGAGAGCCAATTAACTGATGGTTCCCCAAACATCAGCTATAATAAACCACTGGATGTAAAACAAGATTTGTTTTCACAGGGTTTCTCGGACTAAATACCAACCAAAATTAGCTTGGAACGACACGTTGGAGTCGGTCTGTCCCCATTATACCAGACTCAGTCCATCGCAGGAGAGTTTTAACAGACGCCTTGTGAAGCTGCTCCTATTTCAAGATGCTGGCAGACTGGGAGTCCAAGTCGAGTCTATAGGCTCTGTTGCTGCTGCTGACCCTGCTGTATCTAGTCTACGGGCTCGACTCACACTGTCTTGTGGTTTGGACTGAGCCACTGTCATTTCAGTGGAATTTCCTGCCATCTGCACTCAGTCAAAGTTTCTCACAGATCCACACCTGCTTGTAAATGTTCAAGTCTGCCAGGAGGAGAGAACAGAGGGGGAAGGTGAGACGTGACGGATGAAGATGGAGGGATTCGTGTTCATTTTCTGTCTTGAGTTCAGAAACAAGAGCAGACGATGTGGCTGCGCGATAGCTGCGGCGACAGAAACCGAGCTTATTCTCATCTTAGTACAACTACTGTACAAATGGTTCTCAGTCTTTGTGTTGTGTTCATGTTATTGGGTCCAGTCTTGAGCTGCTGTTGTGCTATTCTCAAATCACCTGACTCCTCTGATCAGCGCCTCGTGCGTTCACCGCGTCCTGTTCCAGATGGTTTCATGTTGTGCGGCTTGGATTTGATAAAAATGGTTATTTCTTCCTGAGGAGTGATGCCTCACAAAAGCTTCTTGCAACTGGGATGGATTTTTGTGGTCCATGTAGCCCCTGGTGAACATGACAATCTAAAATATCCCAGCTATGTTAAAGAATGGGAGGTGTATATTCACACTCTTCATCCAGCAAAAAAAGCCCCACGGTGCTGAAAGCTCAGATTTTTGCTGTTAAATGTGTAGTTAGGACCTGGGTGGATCACTCAGCTAACTGTAACTGCAATCCAAACCTTTGATTTCAATGATCTGCTTAAAGTATGATTCAATAACATATCCTTATTTTTTTGCAACATGAGAATCTGTTCTTCACCTGCTCTTGCTGAGTTTACTTTGATCTAAATCACTTCTCAAGGTCCTCAGAGTGCCCAAAAAACTTTCTGGCTTGAGTCGCACAACAAACTGGCTCATGATGACACAAACGATCACTTGAATAACTGACGGGATTTTACCAGCAAGTGCTCAGCACAATGAGGCCAAATTTGTCACATCAGAAAGCGGAGGTCAAACAGGGTTACAGTGAGCTGAGCTGAAACGCTCACAGGGAAGGGCGGCGTTGAAGCGGAGTGACTTTAGAGCAGCTGCAGGTCGTTATGCAGCTTCACTCACAAACACAGATGATGGACATTATCGCCTGACTTTTATGCGAAATGACTAAACCTGTTAAATTCAACTAAAGTGCCGATAAAACTCTTAATTTTGCAACCCAAAAAGCACTTTACACTTTCACTTTAGCCCAGACTGAATTATAAACACAAAAACAACCAGACTGAATGAAAGATATTGATATTATCTGAATTGAGAAGGACACATCGGACATGTTTCACATTTGCAAACGAGCTGAGCTTCTGTCAGTTCGGTTGTACATGTACAGTTTCTGGGGAGAGGACTGCTGAGAAATTTCACAGGGCATATTTTATTTGTAAACTTCTGGAAAACACAATAAGTTTCTACTTTTCTGTTCTTTATCAGGATGGTGATAAATATAGGAAGACGGCTCAAGTCATTCAGTGTAGATTCGGTCAGTAGAGGCGGACCCGTGGTGGCGTTGTGGTCCGAGCTTTGATCCGCAGCTCGAATGTTTTAGGTCTGCGTCCAAATAGAGTTTAGTAATGCAAATAACGCTGTCTCGGATCTTTTGTGTTTGGGAGATTTACACACCTCATTTCTAGGTTTTGCCTCATCCAGCAGGATTTTCAGTAAAAGCAGGCATGGAAGAGCAATCAGCTCCTCTGCTGGGGTCTTGTGGTGCGGCTTTGCATTCCTCGCCTCATTTTGAAACACCACGTCGCCACAGAAATCTGCGGTTTTGTCACCTGGACAGGCCTGTACTTTGAGGAAAGCCTCAAAATTTGGATTTGACTTAGCGACTTTGTCTTCATTGGCAGCAGCCATGAATTTTGTCATGGCTCTGTGGTTGTTTCACATTGCCGCTTTCATTAGGCTGATCACTCACTTTGATGCTGCACTGGTTTTTTTTTTTGCTTGTATGGAAAAAAATTTATTCTGCAACTTTTTTTTTTTTTTTTTTTACACAGCCTTGGCTGGTGAAGTCTGACAGGTACACTGAGCTGCCAGGTCCTGAAACAAGGTGGAAGCTTCCAGCCATGTGGTCGTCATCGATGGCGTTCACATCCTCACACTCTCCAGACATGAATATTTGCACGGCCGGCACTGTTCAGGTGTTTTTGCACCTTCAGCACTCTCTGTTTTCAAGCAGTGGCCTTTTTACTGAAATTTCAGTTTGACATAAAATGTTGAAATATGTTTGAGGCACGTTTGTTGACCACACACTTAATGTCATCCAAATGAGAAAATATATGCATGTTTTACATTTACAAGGCATCTTTTTTTCAAATGTGATGCCTAAATTGTCAGGATATTATCAGCTGCCTCCCAAATCCTTCAAAAACACAGTTGTTGAAATGTGTTTTGTAGTGTGACGAAGCAGTGGCTGAGTTTAGGTTAGGTTAAGGCAGAAAAACAAACAGCTTGGTTAGATTTGGGAATAATTGTGGTGCTGTTAACCTCCCAGACTTGAAGCAATTTTTTTTGGGATTTCCACCTGGAAAACATCTTCGGATTAAGTGAATAACAGCTAAACCACGACGAGGCCAAACAGAAACACACTGAGCTCTATGGAGACACTTGTAGGAATTACAGTGATTCTCTTTGTTTTTTGTTATAAAAGACAAAAGTGCCACAAATTGAACCAGCACCACCAAACTGTCACAGCGAACGTGATTTGAAAGTTTTCTTTAGGTTGAATGTCAAATTTATGAACCTTTTTTTCAGGATATGAGCCATTTTTTGGTCACTGTCAGTTGGGACTAAAACTTTCAGAAAGCCTCCAGTCGAGTCCTGGGACATGTTTTGAAAACCACTGCTGTAACTGAAAGGTTGTTCTCAGAGTGATAAGTGATATTCATGATGTAGTTTATTATTCAAGGTGGACAATGATACACACATTTATTTTGTCGACTTCTGTTTTTTCACAAGACACTTGAAGATCAGTTTGTTTGGTAAAATGTTGGCGTTCATGCCATTTCTCACCCTGACACTTCACCTTACTTCCCCACATTTTCACCTTCACTCGATCCGTGTCAGCTGACGAGGTTCAGCTCGACTGTTGTGCATCTTCTCGTGACCTTTTCAGAGACCGTGTCACACCTGCGAACAGTGTGAAAATAGCACTCGTTGGGATTTAGCGAGTGTTCGGCCTGAAGCTCTGGTCTTGGCATCGTCAGTGTGTGAAAGGTCAAAGAGGAGCGATTCTGACGGCGCGAAGGAAATTTGACAGGATCCATGATGCTTTGGTAACTGATGGCATTACCGTTATCGCTTTCCTCCTGGAAAATTAAGCTGGAACTGCGGAGATGCTTGATGGATTTTTTTCCACTCGGAGGCTGTTTTCGGTAACACCAGCTGCAGTCGTCCGCGATGCCGTCCGACCCACGGCACCAAGCGCCAAATTCTTAAGCTTGTTCTGGGGATCTGACGATAGAAATGAATCACATAGTTCTGTGTTCGGTTTTGGAAAGAAAGGGGTATCTTTCATTTCTAATCCCAACGGTGTGCCTGGTCGCGCAGCCCTGCGGTGTCAGGTCGGGCCTCTTCTCTCAGTATAAATAAATGTTTCAGGAGGCTCCAGTTAGAGTTTCTCAGATGAAACAATCTGACAGCTCGTGAAGCTTTCATACTGGACTGAACAGAGAGAACATTTTGCTCACTTGTTGGAATTATTTATTATTACAAAGTACTTCATGTTTTTAGAAAGACCTCTCTGCGTGGTCTTTAAGAAGTGGACCTAGCTTGACCCCGCACTGACAGGAAATTCCTCTCTGAAAAGACTTTTCCATTTTTTTGCTTTTCAGATTTTCTTATTAGATTTATTCTGCAGGTTTTCTTTTCACACTAAATCTTCCTGGAAAGTCTCAGTCGTCTTCGATTAATAATCACTGTCATGCCTATCGAGGTAAATAGTCCCGCAAGCCGTTAAGTTAAAAAAAAAGTCTTTCTGGGGTCACTGAGGTTCAGTGGAGCTGTGGCTCATTCATCTCAGTCACAGCACAGCGTCAATGAGACTCAAGTGCAGATGGTTATCAGATTAGATGTGTGACCAGAGTCAGTGAGCTACATTTCAGTCAATCTGATTGAGTGTTAGATGTAAAGCTTCAGTTTGTTATCACGTAGTCACAGTTGAGATGTAGTGACACAAGATTAACTCAACTCACACAGACATTCAAGGTTTAATAGTTATCACAGTATAAACCTGCAATATGAACATTTAAACAAATTTAATTTCCTGAACAGATTCTATGCAACATTGTCCGTTGGCCACCGCTGGCCTGATGTCTGAGGTGTGAATGTGTGTCACTCCTGCCGACCTGTCCTGGGTGTCCTCCACCAATGTCATCGACTCCAACACCTCACAAACCTCAGTTGGATAAACACGTGTGGAAGTTGGAAAAGTGGATAAATGGACGTGTTTCTGTTAGAACAGACAGCACACATGTGCTTGATAGTTTCACCTGGAGAAGCAAAGGTTAATTACCTCAAAGTGGAGTAAATTATGATTTACTAGCTCAACCCAAGCCCACAAAAACTGACTTCACAGGATTCACACTTCTTTAGAGCAGGCGAACTGAGGCACAAATTACTGTGAGACGTGTAAACTCTCAACCTGAAGCCAACTTTCTGTGTTACTGAGGATACCGGCCCCTCATGTCTCGCTATAAAAACACAAGCAACATTTGTGAGACCGCTTACGTAATTCGCATGCTTCCTTTATTGCCCGGCCAGTCAGAGCTGTGAGATTTTTCTGTCTTGCAAACATATTGTTAAGTTGAAGATATTGCACTTGAGGGGTTTTTCACTCAGAAATACGTCCCCCATTTTCTTCTGGAAACAGAGGAGCAAACAACTAAGGCTCAGATTTTCTTTTGCAAACTGTTACAAAAATTCACAATGTATGTTAGTTGTAAGAAAAAAAAGAACTAAAACTCGATGGAACACGTAAATTGACATTATTTGTGATGACTCCATATGACTGTGATGTTTCCTTTGGCAACAATCAAAAATCATCACAATACTGTAAATTCTGTGAAAACTTAATGTCTTAACGAAGACAAGTATGTATGAAAGTGATTTTAAGTTTCATTTGGATGTTGCGTAACAATTCTAAGAATTTAGGTCTGACTATTTGTTTCCTTTTGGCTGTTTTCTTTCTCCACCAACACTAACCATCTCCATCTGTAGCTTTTAATTCATCTTTTCAGGATTTCGTTTTTGTGTGTCTATAAATGCAGTTTGATAGAAAAAAATGTTCAAATGTTTTTGGATCATGAAACTTCCTGGGATGCAGTCACGGTGTATATTCAAACCTCGAACATGTCGCACTTCAAGGCTTCTCCAAAAGCTTCCTGTGAAGTCATGCATTTCTGTTTACAAAAGTCCCAGCAGGAAAACGGGATTGGTGCTGACTAATGGTTTTTCTGGGTGTAGTTGCTGGGTTCTAATGTTGCCTGCTTTTGGTTTAGTGTTTAGTTAAAAAGTATGTAGTCGTTTGTTCGCAGCATTTGCATTGTGAGCGGCTTACTGCTCTGTCTGTGTCTGATTGTTGCACATTATTGTAAAATCCGAGTGTAAGGACACTTAAAACAGTCTGTAGCATGAGGTAAGTTTGCTATATAAAGTATCGCTCATCACAGCTTTAACCGAGTAGGAATTAAAAGATTCTGCCTTGTAAAAACATGCCGATTTATTCAGTGAAACGATGACTAGCACTGTTTGTAACAACGAGAAACTGTTTATTTGTCCGTATGAAACTTCAGATCCAGTTTTTATTTATGAGAAATCCGTTCATATTGAAATATTATTTAAAGACGGACTCTGATACTTGCCTGAAATGATTCAGTTCCAGGAATGACTCACAAATCCGATGCCCCCAAAACATAATCAAGGGTTTTACACAATAGTGGATTCACATTTTTCACTTCAATAAGGTTTTGATTTTTTCCCACGTTTCCCTTTAAACAAAGAGGACACAAACACACACACACGCACACACGCACGCACGCATGCACACACACACACACACGCACACAAGTTTGTAATTCAAGAACCAAAGAGCTTGTTGTTGAGACAAGTACACATTTGCTTGTCCTGAAATGCCGCAGCTGTGTTTAGCTAACCTCAGCAAGTGAGTCTTTAAAAGACACCACATGAGATGAGGCTGCTATTTCACAAAGTTTGCTGGCTCAGTTGAGGCTTTGTGGGACACTTTTCTTAGTTTTACTGTCTGACTCTTCTTTCTGGACGACAACCAAAGTGGTCTGAGAACAGACACTGCTAAAAAGAAATCCCCACTTTGCTAAATTTGCTGCTGGATCTTTCTCTTTTTTTCCCTCTGTTCACACCAAAATGGAAGTTTACAGGAAAAAATACGAACAAGGGAGCTTTCAGATGATGAAGGTGGATGCAAAAAACTCTCAGATCACTACGAAATCTGATGTTCTGTTTGACCTCAAAGCTCTAATGTTGTTTTTAGTTGTCAAAGCTAACACGTACAAGGTTGCAATTACCATTTTTCAAACACACCGAATCATTTTCTGGAACACAAGCGGCCTTAATCCCGTTCAGCTCGTCCACACGCAGACACATTGCAGCCTCTCTAATTAAGATTCAACCACAGTTCCCATGACTGGTCTGCTACATGACTCTGGTGGGGGGGGGAACTCCAGTGAATTACGGGAAGAATCATAAAACTGTAAACCAGACTATACCAGGAAACTATGGGCATGAACCTACACTTAGTGACTGCATCAGCTAATATAACTACAGAAGTGAACTTACTCATCCTCTTCGCTGCGCCGGGTTTCGGCTCGTAAAACAACCGTCGGCATTAAAAATCCCATTGAATCTTTCCGATGACTAATTACGCGTGGCAGAGATCCTGCTGCAAATTAGATCATCAATATCTGGCAGATGTCTGAGGACTGCGGAACTCAAGTTGAGTCCAATAAACAGTCCAGGATTTGTGCACAGTGGAGCTACTGTACGTGCCACAGGGGTGGGGAGACGTCGTCTGTGCAGCCCACCGTTTTCCAGCCACCCTGTGTTGCATCAGTAGCTGGTGAAGAGATGTGGTCCATTACTCTTCCTCTGTTAACAGACATCTGGACCAGGTTCGCCTGGCTGTTTGCAGCCGGGGTGGCCTTCAAACCTGCAGCAATGAATCAGACCAGACTGTCACAGCGGCTCAAAGGAAACCAAATATACACTCGCTGCAGCGGCACACTCTGCAATACCTGAATGAAACCCGCTGACAGGGGGGTCACAGACGCAGTTTGTTTGGGTTTTACACCGTCCAAAGCCTTCTCTTCTGGTCACCTTGGTCCATTTGATGTGAATGTTTGAACACAGAGTGGAAATGAGGGAATAACAGTCAGAGAGTGACACATTTTTCGGTCTTGCATTTCAAACCGTGAAATGGCGTGTCAAAGTTGTCACAGCGGCTGCGTCGAGGTTTCGCAACATCACATCGCGTCCTTATTGAGTGGCGCTCGTATAGCGGAATGTGCCAAGTACTGTCTTAAAAGCATCCATCAGTTTTACACACCACAAGCCTTTTTTGTGGCTTTGAGGGAAGCACAAAAAAAAAAAAAATCTGTCGCTTCAGTCAGCATCCGTTTCCTTTGAAGTCCTCAAGTTTCAACATGTGGAGTGAAACTACAATGGATGAATTCAAATTCTCCTGCATCTCGACACAAGGAATTGTCATTTTTTTTTAAAAACTGTGTCTCAGATTGATATTTTTTGTCTTATTGTCATAAAAAAAAAGTATCCATTGACTTTTACGACTGTATTTAAAAATCTTGATAGACTGTTGCCATGCTAACTGTATTTTCTCAGCTGTGGAACTATAAAGGAATGTTATGATATGTTATTTCTAACAAGTTATGACTTTATATTTCATACCTGCTCTTATTTATGATTCTCTGGAGGTCCTAAAGTCAAAGAAACACCACATGCATGAAGCACAGAGCTTTTTAACGTTTTACTTCTTTCTGAAGGTCAATCCACAAGTGTTCAAACAAAATGATGCGTGTCGTTTGTTCCACAGCTACCTCATTAGGCCACATGTGTATTATTTCAGAAAGTGTATTGTGTTTGTGATTTTGATCTTCTGAGATGACTCATTTGGGTTTGGTTTCTGTCTCCCACAGTGCTCGAGCGATGACTGACGACGCAGCAGTTTGGAACAAATGATAGAAGATTACACACACAGAAGATGCCAGCAGCTGCATGTCAATCTGAATCAATTACTTTTAAGCGGTAAAAGATGTTCTGATGCCTTGTATCTTCAATGGATTCTTAAATCCAAATCGATCACCATCAACAATCTTACGGAGGGGAAGTCGTGGTGAGAGTGAGTGATCGGGGGCCGGCATGTGGCCCCCTGATCTTGGGCCTCCAGATGTGCAGCTGACGCTTCCCGGTTTTGCGAGTGTGTTTGAGGATGCCGAGGATCTTCAGGCGCCGCTGTCCTCTGCAGGCTTCTGCCAGTCCTCGGTCCATTCAGGTGGCCTGTGCTGCGTCTCCAGGACCTCGCTGTCCCTGTCCTCGCTGGGATGTGACCTCACCTCCCTGCTCAGCTGTAAAACAGTTGGACCCCACATAGATAGGACTGTGGAGGACTTTGCCACCACGGCCCACACAGACTCCAAAAACAGCACCCACATGTTCAGCTGCTACCCACAACCCTCGCTTCCTATTTCCTACATGCTGTCCAACTGTGCCACACCTCCATCTTTCAGCTCGGCACCGTCCTGCCTTTCTGACGCGAACAACAAAACATCTCATCTGTACCAAAAGCTACAAGAGGAGCTTCGTGCCATAAAGCAGGAGCCATCAGACGATTTCATGGCATGCAAGGGGGAGCCGATCCAACTGAGCAGCCAGCAGACCGAGCCCTTTCGTCTGGGCCAGCGTCTTCAAGGCTTTGATGGTCAGGACAACACCCAGTCCCCTCTTCAATCCCCCAGGCTGAATGGATCCATGGACCAGGACTCCGCATTGACCCAGCGGGAGCAGCCGTGCCATTGGATCGACTGCAGTGCCGCCTACGGCAGTCAGGAGGAGCTCGTGAGGCACATCGAGAAGGTGCACATTGACCAGCGCAAAGGGGAGGAGTTTGCGTGTTTCTGGGCCAGCTGCGTGCGACGTCACAAGCCTTTCAACGCTCGCTACAAGCTACTCATACACATGAGGGTCCATTCTGGAGAAAAACCCAACAAATGCATGGTGAGGTTTTTCTTTTGTAACAAGCACTCAAAAGTTTCATCTCGATTTGTTCATGACTCTTACAGGTGATAATCACTCAGGATCCCTGGTGAGATTCCGCTGCATGCTGGAAGCAGAGTTGATTGACCCGAAATTGTAAAGTTCAAACCAGTGAAACTGGTCACATGTAGATTTTTATCTTGCATGTTTAGCTCAACTGGCTGTGAGGTTTAATCTGTTTTCAGCTCATTTCCTGCAGCTTTTTAGAACATTAAATCGATGCTTGGACATACAGAAAATGTAAAAACGAGTCAAGGACTAAACACCCACTTTGAGTCTTGTGTAGTTTTTAAATCAGTACATTTTCATTCACCTCAGTCATGGAAGTTGTTGTAAAATGTTCTGGAATCAAACCATGAACAGCGTGGTCGCTACGACCGTATTTCACCCATTCTAACATTATATTTGCTTCCAGTGGAGGTTTGACTGCTCGCGGTCTGCCTGGACTTCTCTCCCTCTGATTAACAGCCTGTTAGACTGAGCGATGATTAAATAGTTTCCTCCCGTCACCCAGGTTTCCTTTACTCATGAAGGCCGGAGTGAGAAACGTTGCCCTGTTGAATGAAAGGAGGATGTGTCTGCTGCACGGAGCTTCTCCTCGTCCTTGAGCTTAGTCTGACAAATACAGTTTATTTGTAGTAATTACTCTGCATTTCTTTTTTTTGGCTTACAACTGCATTTGAATAGTTACTGTATTATTTCATATTAAAACTTGAATAGTCTTTCAGAGTTCTTTCAGAATAAATACTCAAAAAAGTAATTGTAGCTGAGAAAGGGCAGAGAGTATATATCTGTTCGTACATGTCTCTCAGTTTTTTTGTTTTGAGTCTCTTTAGTCTGGATAAATGCAGATAAATCAGACTGTTTTTGCTACGTATGCATTTGTGGGCTTCCCGACATGACTGAAATCACATCATAACCCCCTACAGCACTGAATAACCCCTCACATTTTAAAAAGACATAATTCAAGGTGCCGTGACATTGCAGCACTATTAAAGAAATATCATTTTAACATATATCAACATACAAGCAAAAATGCCACTGTGATAACAATCTTTTTTCATCATGTTTTCTTAACTCTCAC
This sequence comes from Malacoctenus triangulatus, assembly GCA_032274725.1. Taxonomy (NCBI): domain Eukaryota; kingdom Metazoa; phylum Chordata; class Actinopteri; order Blenniiformes; family Labrisomidae; genus Malacoctenus; species Malacoctenus triangulatus. The sequence continues at coordinate 15,592,588 of JAUESE010000048.1, read as the reverse complement.
CTCTTTAATATATATATTTATTCAGTGCAGTTTGACCCACTCCCACTTTCTGATGTTACCAATTAAAGAAAACAACTCACTTTGAAATCCAGTCTGTGATTTTTCTGGGCAAAGTTTATTGAACCAAATACAAGTTTTATGCAATCAGATGTTGTTTTTTATTATCCAGTACCAAAAGAAATTGATGATTCAAATGATAAGCAAGCAAAGCTGTTTCTAAGAGTAACATTTAAGGAGCTTCACGTTTGTGTTTTTCTGCCCCGTTGGTATCAGATTCAATTTCAGATAAGTGCTTCAGACACAATAAATACCACACTCCCTCTTCTGACTGCCATGAATCCAAACATCTCTGCTTTTACCATCACAGTAAATGTGTTCACTTCACAGTTTAATGTGCGAGAGCACAACACATAAATCAGCCGCAGGATTTGTCTTTTAAAGTTGATAGATGATACTGTAAACTGAAAATGGCAACACGAAAAAAGCACATGTATTCATCGCGGCTCAGGAACTTCATCCAAGATAAAGACAAAACCAGACCAGATCAGGTCCGAGAGGAGCAAAGAATCTGCATCCTCTCTCCACGATCACCTTAAAGCCCCGACGTGGCGTCACGCTTCGTCTCCTCTGTCGTTTTTCTGAAGCTTAACTATTTGTGGACTGAAAAAAATCTGTCCCCTGATGAACTATTTGGTGCCAAGTCCTCATCCCTCAGAGTGAGTAACTCCCCGCTGTCATCAACTGCGGCCTCCCGTCAATAAATCATTCAGAAGTTTTTTCACTCGAGGACTCACTTCCTTCTTTAAGTCAATTAATTCATAGTGACCAAATCTGTTGCCAGTTTCTAAACACATTACAGTGAAGTTTTGTCTGCAAACAGATTATTAGGAATAAATCAACACCACAAGCTACTTTTTAGTCACACTTGGGCTCCGTGAATAACGTCATTTATTCATAAAGCGCTCCGGCCAAAACATGTAGATTGAGTCATTGGCTGCGATGGAAAATTAATATGTCACATGAATGCAGCCAGTGTTTGTTAATGAATTCAGCTTCATTTACCAGCTCGTAATGTGGAGCCTCACATGCGACAGGTGTTATTCAGGCTGTAAACATGAGCTCCCACAGCTTTCTTAAACCCACCAGGGTCGAGTCGCTGCACATAATTTACGATGCTTCAGTAACATAATTATACATTTAGAGAATTGGTCACATATCTGCATGAAAAATATGAAGTTGCACGGATTTTTTTATTGCATTGTTTGGGGCGATTTTTTTTGTTTTGTTGTTGTTTTATTTTTTTGGGGGGGGGTGAAAAACAGGTTCAAGTGCATCTACATCCACCTGTAGTTGCACTCTACTCACAGCAGCCTGCATGACTGCATATATTTTGTTGAAAATAACAGTAACAACACACAGTTATTGAGTTGAATGGGGTGATTTTTTTTAAGTAATATCTGTGACGATATTATAAATTTTGATGCTTTCGACACGGTTCGTCTGAAATAGTCTGAAAAACTTTCTTGAACGTCACTTCATGCCTGACTGTGTTTTAAACTTTTCGACGTTGATTTCTGCTTCTTGTTTGGCATCAGTCCAACAGAAACACTTGAAACTGAACCTACCGCAGCCTTGTTGTCACTGCTCAGGGAAAGTTTGATTTAAACAGTAGTATAATGCTTCCTTATGACCTTCATCCTCCCGTCACTCAGCTGCAATTTGAACAATGTGATTTATTTTCACGTTATTTACAGTTTTAAGGCACAGAAGGAGGGTGGTCGTGATTTTTATATGGGGATAAACAGTCTGATGACATTTTATGTCTCTAGCACCAGGAGAAAAAATAAAACATGGACACACAGATGCTGTATGTTGAGGTATTTGCCAGAGCAGGTCTTAAAATGTTCTATGTCCTGTTACTGTTTAAAGTTAATTATTTGTTTTATATTGATGAGATTTGTAAAATACAACCATTAACATGTTTGCATGAGTCACTGAATGTAGATTTGTGTTCCACCTTGAAGTAATATTTATTCAATGTGGGATTTTTTTTTAGCAAGAACCAAAAAAAGCATCTAAAGTCTCTTTATAAGCAGAAATACCACAGTAAAATGTTTTTTTTGTTTCCGCTTTTCTTGTGTGAAACTTTATCAGTTTGAGGGCTGCTCCAAAGCATTTTCCCGTCTGGAAAACCTGAAGATCCACCTGAGGAGTCACACAGGAGAGAAACCCTACATCTGCCAGCACCCGGGCTGCCTCAAGGCCTTCAGCAACTCCAGTGACCGAGCCAAACACCAGCGCACACACCTGGACACGGTCAGTGAGCAGCAGCAGTCACCGAAACCGACAGGCTGACTCTTTTATTTAACTTTCTATCCTAATTTGAATTGTTATCCTCCTATGAATGCATAAAATATAAATACTGCCTGTTTCAGAAAAGTGGAATTTGAATGAAGTCTGTGGTGAGCTACTTTTTGCCACTTGCTTGTGACACGAGCTCCAGCAGAGGGCGATGTTTTGGCCCCTGATAATGTGTCTTCAACTTAAACTCACACATTCTTGCTGACATCTGAAAACTCCTGCGATGAAGCATCTGTCACTATTCAGCTTGTTTCAACCTGTGAAATCGGCCCCGTGTGGACAAACGAGCACTTTTACTTTTTTGAGCTTGTGTCCTGTCAAATTGCTTCAAAAGTGATCGAGACATAGAAATATAGACAAATATGCTCACATAAAAATAAGTCATGCAATTATGAAAAGTTGCTTTAAAGGATGATAAGAATATGTTTCACATTTTTTACTGTCAATACCATTTTTTTGAACATTGAAAAATGTTTAAACTACATCAGTCACATAGATGTCAAAAATCAGAAATGTGTTCAAGTCGAGGCAGAGTTCAAGAGCAGTTCTTCAGTAACTGTTCTCCACTTTGCATTCAGTATGGACTCCCTATATAAGCACACTGTGCCTAAAACATAGGCCATCATAGATTTATTGAAAATGATGCCTGAGAAATACCGCTGACTGTAAAAACATGTGCTTCAAAGCACGGCGTCGTTCAGTTTGATAAACAGTGTTTGCTGGGGCGCTTTCAGCCCCGAGATCGGTTTCGTTTAAAGTGGCACCGCGGCCCTTCGTCCTCTTCCTCCGTCTGCACAGCTGCCTGATATGCGGGCCGAATTCCTTTGGATTGTGAAACTGCATACCTGCTGTGGATTTGCTCTACAAGCCACAGTTATTTTTACTCCTGCTGACAAGCGACGAGGATTTTGCAGTAATCCTGCGAATCTGATCTCTTATTACATGGATGAGATGAAGCTGCACGTTGCCCTCCGCTGTTATTACAACACGAGTTAGTGAGTTATTTTCTCCCTTTTGTGGTTGCACGCTTTCTAATGGCGGCTTTGCAGTTGCGTCACAAATCAAGAATCAGACACATCTGGCGCCATCACGAAGGCCCAGTGGAAGACTGTCTGAATGTAAATAATTGCAGAGTGTAGAGTAACGCCAAACCAAGAAAAGTCCCTCAAGTTTGATTAAACAGCCTGCGTCGATTCAGTAATATCTGTTGGAGCTTTGGAAGAAAATGTAGCATGTTTTGTTTTATGAAGTCGTATTAGCAAGTCTCCATGTTTTTGCTTGGTCAATGACTATGTCACAATAATCGCATTTTCTGCTCTTTGATCATTTAAGAAGCCAACATGATCTGTGTCATTGTGTTTTCCATAAACTGGGACTCTGTCAGTGGTTTCAGTGTGTTTGCACTGTCCTCATCCTGTTTGTTGCTGCTGTTGTTGTTTGGACAAGATGAAGAATTGTGGCAGGAGACACAAACATCTACTCATCTAAACGAGTTTCTCAGCAGTCGTCAGCTTGAGATTTTCAACCACGTTAGACGCGAAAACATGTCAATCGTCAAATTCAGCCCAGTACGTCCTGAACTTTTTGTTTGCACAATTTACAAACTGTCCTTATTAATGATTTCAAACATGGAAATGTCAAAAAGCAGAATGTCTTTTTTCTTCTTTCTTTTTTTTTTACAAAATTGTTTTACAATCCTAAGAAATTCCCAAATTCATGCCAACAGCACAAATAAGTGATTTTAATGATTCGAGGTCTATGCAAAAAAAGGTTTTACTATTTTGATCATAATAGGTTTTTGGGTCTGTAGAGAAACGTAGCCAGAAAACCTTTAAAATAAGCTGATCTTAATTTAACTCACTGCAGTGCTGTAATGTCTACTGTTGTTCATTAGACTTTAAATTGTTTTTATTATTTCCAGGAGTACAATTATTTTGTGTGTGTGTGTGTGTGTGTGTGTGTGTGTGTGTGTGTGTGTGTGTGTGTGTGTGTGTGTGTGTGTGTG
>JAUESE010000048.1:15536816-15553491 GCA_032274725.1 Malacoctenus triangulatus | reverse complement strand
ATGCAGGCGGGGCTGCTGAAGGTGGTCCCTCAGGCAGTGCTGGACCTGCTCACCTGGCAGGAAGTGGAGAAGAAAGTCTGCGGTGACCCGGAGATCACAGTGGAAGCTCTGAAACGACTCAGTGAGTCTGCAGCTTCACATATAACCATAAAAACTCTCACAGATGGGGTTCTTTGGATTGACAAGTTTTTTATTTGGCAGACATTAATAATAACATACAGATACTGTATCTTAACCAGTGTCTATTTAAACTACTGAATGAAATGATAGAAAGATAAACCCATGAAGTGCGTCCACCTGAACAGGCCAAATTAACTGAACAGTGGAAGAACCTTTTATCACAGATCCAGTGAGGTACAATTGAGAAGAGGTGTGTTTGGATGGTGCATGCTTCATTCAGCTTGTCAGGCAGCCAGAAATCACCAAAAAGGACCTTTGACATAAACTCACCTTAAGCACAAAGATATCAGATCCCACTGACAAGGCAACAGACATGTACCCTGTGTGAGATCGTACATATTCACTTGGAGATCGGTTGTATGATGTTGCTGTTTGATGGAAATATCTAGACGTCTACTCTTTGCTAATCTTTTTCTCTCTCCGTTAGCACGCTATGAGGACCTTGAACAAAGTGATGTCCGAGTGCAGTACTTATGGGAGGCACTGACAAACTTCACGAACGGTCAGCTCACTTTTTGTTTAGCGACGGTTTTTGTAAATATCTCTTGCTGTGTTGACTCTAGTTTTGGTGAGTGTTTTTGACTGTCATAGTTGTTAAAAATGTTGAATTCAGGGGCTGAGTTTAACTTCTGCTTTCAGAGGATCGCAGCAGGTTTCTTAGGTTTGTAACTGGCAGAAGTCGTCTTCCAGCACCGATCTATGTCTTCCCAGACAAACAAGGGTGAGCGCAAGTGAATCCAATTCAAATAAGTACTTTCTGATGTGTGTTTCAGAAACAGATCAATTGTAAAAAAAAATAAAATGTTTTCTGTTCTCTGGTTCAGCTCTGAAACAACAGATGCACTTCCACAATCATCCACGTGTTCCAGTACTTTGTATCTACCCAACTATCCAAGGTATGAACATGTTCTTCACTGTGTCACCAAGACAGCAACATAAACATAATAAAGTTTCATTCTTCTGTGTTTTTTTTTTAAAGAAAAAAACGATTTAAAAAAAATCATCTATGATAATGTTTGATCGGCCTCCTCAATCTTCTCCTGCAGTGCGAAGGTTTGTGAGGAGAAGCTGCGTTACGCCGCCTACAACTGTGTGGCCATCGACACTGACATGAGTCCCTGGGAAGAGTGATGTTCCTGCTGCTTGACTGAACACTGCACGCTCACACATCTCAGAAAACTCTTGCCAAGTTATTTGCTGTATCTTCACAATTGCCAAATATTCAACAGCTGTACATAATAAAGAATTATATGGAAATATTGAAAGGAGTGAGTGTTGTATTTGAGTGTGGCACTGTCATTCAACTTGGTTTATGGCGCCATGACCGGGATAACTTTGTGCAAACCAAAATCATTAGTTTATTTCTTTGTTTATTGCTAATATCTTCTGTTTGATACGAGAACTAAGAGCAAAAGAAACATTGACAGTGTGAGTGTGAACTCTTTTGAAATAGAAACATTGTTTTGTCTAAACCAAGTGAACAGTGTTGTGAATGATTTTTGTCTTTTCCACAATAGAGAGAGACTTTGAAGTGTACTTTAAAACAAGTAGAGACACTTTGTAACATCCCTGACCTCTCAAAGAAATCCCTAAAATGTGTTAATTTATCGCGACTGATCGTGGTTTAAGTTGCGCTTTGAAGTGAGGTTATTTTATTCCAGAATGAGAATTCCCTCCATGATTCAGAAGCACAAAACACTTAATAATTACACGAAGCGTCTGAATCAAAATCTGATTGTAAAGATGTCGGTGAACTATCGGCAGGCGAACACAAGTCTCGCGAGAGCGCGAAGCTTCAAACCTTCCCATGAGCCTTTGCGGGTCCTCTTTCTAGCCGGCGCCTGAGAATGGGTACGTTTTTCGGGCTCACGTCGAAGGCAGAATCCTAGTTCATCTGATGTTTTAGCGAAAGAAATTTCAAATAATGGTTTGTCATGCCTTAGCTTAATGCATTATAAGTTTGATAATCTCGAACTTTGCAGTCTGTATAGCAGTGAAGTTTGATTTTATGCTTATGTTTCTTGTGGATATCCGAAGATGGCGGCTCGCAGTATCTGTGTAATTGGTTACTGATGCTGTAGTATTCCAGATAATTCATTCGGCACTTTGATACTTCCTGAAGGATTGGTGTTACCAGTTAATTAAGTACTGTGGTTAAAACAAGGTTACAGTGTTGTTGTGATCCAGAAAACGAGCCACTGTTGAGCTAGCTTTAGCATTAGCAAGTCTGGTTCATGTCATGCTGCGGAACCGAGCCACGAGACAACTGTACATTCTGCTTTTGAGTTTATAAAGTAGTGTTTTGCAGCTGTTTTACCTTTTTTGTATAATCACACACGCTATGTGCTTTGCTTGGACTCGAAGTTGCAAACCTCAGTGGTGTGTTCATATGTTGCTAGATAGATGAAGTGTGCATCTGAAATGATATGGTTGTGAGCTTCCAGCTGCCCCGTACATACTCGCCTGCGTAAAGTAACACCATTCTATACAACCAGCTTTAACAGTGCTTGAGTGAAATGATGAATCTCTTTTTGCGGAATCCGAATTACCATTGCGGACAACCCTTACCTTGGAGAACTGATTGCTCAAGCTTGGTAGCACTGGTGGATTTAATTAAAGAGCAGCTCCTCCGATTCAAGTCCTAACTATTGTTGCTTTTCGATCATTGCAGGTATCTCAAGGGACAACTGGCATAAACGCCGCAAGACTGGCGGTAAACGCAAGCCCTACCACAAGAAGAGGAAGTATGAGCTTGGTCGTCCACCTGCAAACACAAAGGTGAATATGACCAGCGGCACACCTGGCCCAATCTAGACTTGATCTAATGTTGCGTGGGTGATGAAAACTTGACCTTAGGTAGGTCTTTTTGAGCCGTTTTGGTTCAAAGCTCTGGGCTTACCGATGTTAGGACTTGTCATAGTTACACTGACACGCTTTAAGGAATAATCAAGTGGTCTGTTGAAAGTTTTGAAGCCATCTGGGAAATTGAAGACTTTTTCTCCATGAATTGAGTGGAAATGTTTGTTTTTCAGATCGGACCTCGTCGTATCCACACAGTGAGGGTCCGTGGTGGAAACAAGAAGTACCGTGCTCTGAGGTTGGACGTTGGAAACTTCTCATGGGGCTCCGAATGTAAGTTTCTCTGAAACCACTTTGAGTATTTTTCTATGTTAAACGCGCCTTTCTGTGATGATAACTTTGTCCAGTTCTGCTACTGATTGAACATGGTGAACTCAAAGACATCTGAGCAAGACTCGTACTATTTTCTTTGTTCAGTTACTGTCTTCATTGACATGAAATGAGATGTTTGCTTATGTGCGGTGCCTCAATTTGTGTTCAGGCTGCACACGTAAGACCAGGATCATCGACGTGGTCTACAATGCCTCCAACAACGAGCTGGTCAGAACCAAGACCCTGGTGAAGAACTGCATCGTGCTTGTTGACAGCCTTCCCTACAGGCAGTGGTATGAGGCCCACTACGCCACTCCACTGGGACGCAAGAAGGGAGCCAAATTGGTACGTTGATTGTGTCTTGTTTTGACACTGATTGTTGCCAGGAATTCGTAAATATAATCATTGTAGGCAATTTGTCCTTTCATTTCAAAGTCTGCATATATAAATGTATTACATCAGTGTCTGACGCAACAAATCCTTTTCGCCTCATGACATTGATGTTATGAAGTTTGTTTGATCTGGCGCCTGTCTTTCCATGATGATAACTTTGTCCAGTTCTGCTACTGAATGCAAGTGATGATATTGAAGACTCTGAGAAAGACATGTACTGCGCTCTTCGAAAGCGTTCATTTAAATTGAGGTCCTCCTGCTTTACATGTTCATCATTCTGTGTCCTTGTTGTAGACTCCTGAGGAGGAGGAGGTCCTGAACAAGAAGAGGTCCAAGAAGACCCAGAAGAAGTACGACGAGCGCAAAAAGATGGCCAAGATCAGCACCCTCCTGGAGGAACAGTTCACCCAGGGAAAGCTCCTCGGTAGGTCACGTGATCTTTTCCTCAGTTTTGTTTTATCTTGTTTTTAAGGCTGTGACTGTTGCCATGCCTCTTTGTTGAACTCTTATCTGGGGATCAGATTGCACAATTTAAATTCCCAAACAAAACTAAAGTTTTTCATAAAGGTATCTGTGACATTGTACCTGTGTTTAAAGGTAAACAGGTCTGCAATTTATTAAATCCATTTCAGAAACATTGTACGGTGCATGGTCAAGTTATCTTCCTGTCAGTGAACAGATGAAATATTTAAGTACTGGACAGTTCTAATTTGGTTCCTTGTTTGGGATTGGCTGGTCAGTCAGTGACCTGTTCAGTCCAAAGTTCTAAAGCATAAGAAAACTTCCACCTTATTTATCAAAAGATCCCCCAAAATTCTGAGTTTAGACATTTAAAGTGATGCAGAAAAATGTTCTCATCTGATCATTTGGTCTCTTTCCCTTCAGCTTGTATCGCCTCCAGACCAGGTCAGTGCGGCAGGGCAGACGGCTACATCTTGGAGGGCAAAGAGCTCGAGTTCTACCTGAGGAAGATCAAGGCCAAGAAAGGCAAATAGATGTACAGCTATTTGATACGTCAATAAAATCCACTCGTCCCACGTTTGTCTGCTGTACTTTTTTCTTTATTCCAAAGAGGGAGGGGGGGCTTCAGTATTCCAAAGTGTTTTGTGAAAAATCATAACACAGTGTAAAGTTTTTTTCACCGTTACAGTGAATTTCACACATTCGTTGTGCACATCTTCAATCACCAACAAAAACCATAAACCTGAATTTTGGTCCAGACAAGTTGGAATCATTTTCCCAAATACTTTTAACCTCCATGTCCATTATATTGGAAAACCTGTTTTTCAAATGAGGTGCTGTCATTCAGTGACTTCTGGGATGGGACAATAATTCTCTTTTTGCATTTGGCAACATAAACTGCTGCCCAGTGTCAACATTTTTAATGTCGGATGAAAGTTGTAATATATGAAAATGTTTTAAGAAAAGGGTGAGAATCCTGGTATTTGTAAAGAGTTTTCTTTCTTTGCATTCAAAGTTTGCTTGATTTAGTACTTAAGCGCGACGAGTTTACAGTCCTTACTGTACTGTGATTACTATGAATATTACACCATCTGGTGGCCAACATGGGGATCTACACTGGAGATGTCTAAATTGAAACACTTGATTGAATCAGGCAAACGCTCTGTAGAAGTTTCAAATGTGTTTCCAAGTAGTTCGTGAGAGTAACTTAGAGGATAAACCTCACCATTTTCTGTACTTTCTGTGCAGAAACAAGGAGTACCATATTAATCGAGTTTTAGTTCCTGTATCGACAACTTTTCTCAGACCACATAAAACATGTTGCTCTGCCTAAAGATTTTTTATCTTTCATATCACATTTATACTCGGGTTGAGTGCGTTTTATATGCACAGTGGAATGATTGATTACACTCACATTGTGCAAGTTTCTAAAATCACTTGTCTGTGTTTACCGTAAATCTCTGTGTACACTGTAAGTGTTTTGTGTGCGCAACTTTCAGTCATCTTGCGGTAAAACCTACCGCGTTGTACAACTGCGTGACCTATGGCACGTAATATTGATAAATAGTAAAATTAAAGAACAATTCAAGAATACGACTAGTAGACCTCGAGTTGACTTATGCGCTTGATGCCCAATAGGTCGTCAATAGGGGCAGTTATAATAATAATAATAATAATAATAATGCATTTAATTTAAAAAAAGCGCCTTTCAAGGAACCCAAGGACACTGTACAAGGAAAAATAACAACAATAAAACAACCACACAACAATCAATAAATCACCAATACAACTAAAACAAAACAATAAATCAACAGTTATCGTGTATCCAGACATTTCTTTTGAAAACAAAAAATCATTGATGTATTCTGGTTGTAATCCACTACGATGGATAAACAGTCTCACAACTATGAAGTTAACATTGTTGCGAGCTTTCTCTGCGGTGTCCTGATTTGTCCCATTGACAATGTTGCCAGCCATTGATGCAGATTTACACATACATGCAGCTTTTCGACTCTATGTTTTGGGTCTGTCGTGACACTTGGAAGTAGTTTGGGTGTCTCTTGTATGTTGGTTTAAAGTCTTGCTGCAAGCTTTGTTTCGCAGTTAGATAACTAAACTGGGGCAAAAGTCACAGCCGGATCCCAGTAAAGCACACGTGATCCGGTCCCGCTGCTGTGATTGGCTGAGACAACGCTCTCTTGGCTGTAGGACATCGGTAGGTTCACTTCAGTTGTGTTTATCTGGCAGATTCAGTCACCTCGACAAAATGCTCCTCAACAAGGTAGGAAGTTATACATTTGCAATCATTCGAAGCCCCCTTTTTATCAACTGTGGTAAATACAAATGTGGTTTTTGGCGCCAGTTGTCCTCCTGACCTACATTTTTCCCATTTTTGTCGTGTGAGATATCTGCGACTTACGTCACGCGCTAACGTTAGCTAACAGGAGCAGTAAATGCTAAAACAGTCCAAATACTTTTCATCGTTTTTTGTTTCTTCTAAGTTTATACGACGCAATAACGTTGGAATCAAGTCGGGAGTTGACAAAAATTGAATTTAATGCATATCACAGGTGTCAAGGGACACAAAAAACATATTTTCCCCCATATAAACAAGGAACTGAGCTAGCTTCACGGGGAGCTCTGATGCTTCCCGTCCAAATGGATCTCCCCAATGTTGTTTTTTTGGACGGGCTGCACTCGCGTTTGTCCTTCTGTCTTGTCCAGCCCAGCCTGTATTTGACTCGATGAAGACACGATTCCCGCAGTAGTGAAATGTATTGTGCATGTAAGCAGTAGTGTCGTGCCCCCTGCTCGGGCCAATTCACTAGGTTTTTGAATCACGGACATCTGAACTGTGTACTCAGTCCCTTCATTTTTATCTGTTACGAAAGCGCCAAAAGTTGCCTTGCAACCATGAAAGATTGGGAAACAGATATGACATCTGGCATGACATCTGAAGATAATTGACAGAGGAAGTTCAAAACTCTGCAACTCATTGATACATAATTTTCTGTTTAAGCTCTCCTTTCTCTTGCTTTGTTTATGTAATCAGTTTATGGAAAATCCATCCAGAATCATCCAGAAACTTGTATTAAGCTGTGGGTCAGCAGTAGGATATCATATGGTTCTCTGAATGACAGCCATATATAATGCTGACTGAATTACTGACAGCAGAGAGACTCTGGTTTACCCACATTTGCTTCATTAACCTGATCCATAATGGTGCCGAATGATGGGTCATGTCCAGATTTTTCCTTAAGATGTCCAGAAAACTAGTTCTATTCAGAGCGTCATCATCTACCTTTGAACCAGCCCTTCAAAACATGGACTTGAGAACTGCACATTGCACTGCGCCACACAGACCAGCTCAAGATGTGGAGATGAAGTGAGTTCGTTCTTCTCTCAGGTCCTCAGAGCCAGCCTGCGGTCAGGGATCCGTCTGCAGAGCTCCAGTGCGGCTGCAGCCAGTGCAACAGCACACTCGAGCCACCAAGCTTCATCCAGCGGCTTCTCTTTTGGTGAGAATGAAATGGCTTCACATGGATTTACTTTTTGGAGTCTTGAAGAAACTACTCCAGGTGTTTGTATATCACATGTTCTGTCACTGCTTTGGCCCACAGAGCTGACAGAGCAGCAAATTGAGTTCCAGCAGCTGGCCAGGAGGTTTGCCCGGGAGGAGATTCTACCTGTTGCTGCTGAATATGACAGGAGTGGCGAAGTACGTACAATATAAATTTGCACCATTAACATCCAAATTGACTTGGACCAGGTGTTGTCTTTTATTGAAATTCATCATAACACTTTGTTCAAATAGTGATCAAGCATTTGAACCTCAGATGTTGAGATTGTTTTTCTTTGACAGTAATAACACCTCTGAAATGTCTCTTCCATTCTCAGTATCCCGTCCCTCTGATCAGGAAGGCCTGGGAGCTCGGCCTGGTGAACGGCCACATCCCTCAGGAATATGGTTTGTTGACTTCTTGCTCGCTGACTTCAAAACCAGGTTGAAATGTAGATGGCATTAAGTGAATAATGCTGCAGTTCTGCTTTTTCTGGTTCTATCATGCGTTTACTTATCCAAAGTTCCTTTTTACATCTAGGTTACTGAAGCAGCCTGCACTCTGTTCTTTTTTTAAGCCTTGAAACAGTTTGGGTTTTAGTTGCCAGTGGGTGGGGTCATTGTCTATCAGCCAAAGATGGCTGTCATCCCTCTGCTTGAATGTTGTGTGAACCTGTTCAATCCTCTCTGTGTTCAGGTGGAATGGGTTTGTCGAGCTTTGACACATGCCTCATCACGGAGGAGCTGGCTTACGGCTGCACCGGAGTGCAGACTGCTATTGAAGCCAACTCTCTGGGAGTATGTTTTTATTGTTTTTATTCTTTCTGTGGTTTGTTCACTGACAAACTAGTTTTTGAGTTCATTCAAATCTCTGGCCACTCCCAAACCTTCATATCAATTCATTTTTCGTCCACTATTTATCTGTATTTTTGTGTTGTAAAAAAAACAAAACAACCTACAAACATTGTTCATGCAACATCATTTACAAAACCATGATGGTTTTAATGCAGGTCTCAAACATTGACAAAGATACACATGGTAACTCACTCTGCACAGCAGTTTCCAAATGTTTTTCATCTCAGGTAAAAGGTCAAAACAAACCTATGATTGACAACAGAGATTGAGTATCAATTTAACATTCAGCCATTTGTCCCTCACAGCAAATGCCCGTTATTATTGCCGGAAATGATCAACAGAAAATGAAGTACCTGGGAAGGATGACTGAGGAGCCTCTCATGTGTGTAAGTGAATCTTCTGAGGGAGTCTTTTTTTAATCTTAAATTTAGAAGGATTCTTGTTTTTGGTGATTTATTTTGAAATATCTGTGCATTTCAAAACCACAACAAATAAAGTCGAACTCTTCACAACTAATCTCCGAACGTGACACAAGCTCCCTTCTTTCTGCAGACAGCTGCAGAAATGAAAGGGAATAGCTCCCTCTCTCCTCAGATCACACATGTTGATTCCTGAGCTTTGATTTGGACAGGCGTACTGCGTGACGGAGCCTGGAGCAGGCTCTGATGTGGCCAATATCAAGACCCGGGCTGTGAAGATGGGCGACGAGTATGTTGTTAACGGACAAAAGATGTGGATCACCAACGGAGGGAAAGCAAACTGGTGAGTACTCACCAATTCTAGCAAAGCTGAGGGTTTGTCCCCATATGATGAGATTGTTGTCACTTTGGTTAAGGTAGAATTTCTTGCACTTTAATTGTTCTGTGTTTTGAACTTCTAAACACATTCACACGTCTATCTTCTTTCTAGGTACTTCCTTCTTGCCCGCACAAACCCAGATCCCAAATGCTCAGCAGGAAAAGCCTTTACAGGCTTTATTGTGGATGCAGACACTCCAGGAATTCAAGTGGGAAGGAAGGTATGATACCAATAAAATATATAAGTTTGTAGTGTAACACATAAGTCATGAGCAGGAACTATTTGAAGCACAATAATAATACACAGTTAGGAGTTTAGCTTGTACCTCTAAATTACAGCACAATATATTTGAGTGTATGTATGTTATTTAGCACAACCAGGTTTAAACAGAAAAATATATTCAAGTTTATGTGGTCGTAGACAGTGCATAAATTAGATTTTTTTAGTTAACGGTTTGTCTTAAGACTTAACAGCTTTTTGTCTTTCTTTTGTGCTGGTAGGAAATGAACATGGGCCAGAGGTGCTCTGACACCAGGGGCATCACCTTTGAGGATGTGAGGATACCGAAGGAGAACGTGCTGATCAAAGAGGGGTCCGGATTCAAAATCGCCATGGGGGCCTTCGACATGACCAGGCCACCTGTAAGTCTTGGGGGCTGGCACAATAAAACGCTTGTTACACAATGTTCACATTAAGCTTTTTTAGGTTTTTGGGCATGAAGATTTGTGTTTGAGTATTTGTGCTATTCTGTGTGCTCTCCAGGTGGCTGCTGGAGCTACTGGCTTGGCCCAGAGGGCATTCGATGAGGCCACCAATTACGCACTGGAGAGGAAGACCTTTGGCAGACTGATTGCTGAGGTTTGTTTAAGCTCAAATAGTTCTTCAGTTCATTCACTACAGCAGGTTTTCAGTTCTTGTTTTTAAAAAGTGGAAAAAAGTGGGTTTTTTTTGCAAGTTTGGGCTCAACAGACTCCGCCTCTCGTCCCACAGCACCAGGCTGTTTCCTTCATCCTGGCTGAGATGGCGATGAAAGTAGAGCTGGCTCGACTGGCCTATCAGCGGGCCGCCTGGGAGGTGGATCAGGGTCGCCGGAACACCTACTACGCCTCCATCGCCAAAGCCTTCGCCGGTGACATCGCCAATCAGGTGGCTGCCGACGCCGTTCAGGTATTCGGAGGAAACGGCTTCAACAGCGAATACCCAGTAGAGAAGCTGATGAGAGATGCAAAGATCTACCAGGTGGGTGGTCTCATGTTGGTCCTTTATCACTGTCCTGTTTTCCATCCAAGGACGAATCCCGTGGGTTTTAAAAATCTGTCTGATTTCCCCTTGTAGATTTACGAAGGCACAGCTCAGATCCAGAGAATCATTATTGCCAGAGAACACCTTGGAAGATACAAGAAGTGAACACTGCCTCCCCGTTTCTACTCATTTGTTTTTTTTTTTTAATGTAGCATTTCCACACATTACGTTAGCTTCTATTAAATAGATTTGTCCATCTGGACTCTGGATGCAGCTCAAACTAGCACTTGCCTTAATGTTGTATCATCTTGCTGCTTTGGCTTCATCCAGACTGTATGTAAAGATGGTCGAACCTTTTGATCATCACATAGGACCCCCGAATGTTTGCCTGTGGATTATAAAAGATAACCTTCACAATTTCAGGAATCCTTGAATGTCAACTTATGAGGTCATACCACCTTGAAACATCCTGTTTCGGCAGCTTGTAAATACTGGGAATTATATTTAAACTGTAAGTGTGCTGCCTGCTCAACATAAGTGACCTAATAAGTTGATGTTGTTCACACATTTGTCTTTTATTTGGTGAGGATGCAGTAGCAGGTAGAGTGTGTTTAAACTGACTTCTGTCGAGCCTTGTAAAATGAAAGATGATGGTGGTTCTTTTTGTCTTGCCTTATCCTGTGGCATCACACGAATGACTCTCTGAGCCTAATGGAAAGATCAAGTTTGTTAAATGATGTACAAATGTGCTTCTCACCACAATGTGTAGACATCTTATTGTGTGTTTCTCTGCATGTTGATTGAGAATGGTTCTCTGCATAATTTACCCTGTAAGTTGTCCATCCAACATAAAGAAATGTACCATACGTTACTCGGCTGTGTGCTTTACTGGAGCTGTTGTGATATTTGTAAGGTGGCTCAGGTCAAGCTGTCACTTTAGTTTTGCTCACAACAAATGAACATTTTTCTGATTATGTATGCCATCAATTTAATAAATTATTCTTTTCAGAGGGGAAGTGAAAATGATTTAAAAGCTGTGTGTGTGTGTTAACTTTTTCACTTTAGATAATCTTTGAAAGTCAATGCTGGCAAATGTGATGATCGTCTGGGTTTTTACCATTTTGAACTGCGTGTCAGCTACTTTCTGCTGTGCTAATTATCTCAGAGAGAAATACAGACAAAATAAATGGACCACACAGACAAATACATGCAAAACCACCAAAATGGAGCAAATAAAACTTTTTGTTTAATCTAAGATGAATCTTTGTTTCGTACTAAATACTGGCCTTTCTTGATGGCCGAATCTGGATCACCTTCCATCTCGACTGCTGAGATGCAGACCTTTTTTTCTGCAGCCTGTGTCTCTGGCCTCCGGACAGTTCGTAGGGTAGAGGATTGAAGAAGAGGGTCCAAAAACTGCAGTCCTGTAACATGTCCTGCTCTGCAGACAAATTCAGTTATATGCGTTGGCGTCTTCAGAACAGACGGGGGCGGTAATGCGCTTTAAGATAAATCGTCAAGAAGAAGAAGACGGAAACCTGATCATGCGGAATGTGTCAGAATGGTAAGCAGTAAGTTGTTCAGGATGTAAATAACGTTACTGATGTAAACAATAAAGCCAGACAGGATACATGTTTGTGTCAGTCACTATTGTTTCTATCATTCAGCTTCATGCTACTTGTTATTCAGCGTAAGCAGCGAGCGGAGAGGTCAAAATGTAGCTAGCCGCAGCGTTAGCATGTAGCATCCTTTCAGTAAACATGCCCGTTGTCGAGTCCTTCAACCTCAACGTGACTCAACGCAGGGTGAAAGATTCGGGCGAAGAGTTGGAGGCTTCGACGTATTCTGTGGGTGACGAGCTTGCGGCATGTGTGACAGTTTTGGGCGTGTGTTTTGACGACAGGGCACCCAAATAAAGGACGTCATCATCAAACCGGACGCTCCCAGCTCGCTGCTGCTGGACAAACATGCAGATTACATCGCTGCGTACGGCTCCAAAAAGGACGACTATGTAAGTAACGCCTGTATCTGTAGAGTCTGTAGAGTCTTCTCTCTCGCTAACACCAGTTCCAGACAATCTTTCCATCTCCACCACATCTTGTGACCTGAAACTTGTTTTTTTAAACCATCAAATCGTTGCTGAGATGACGTCTCTCTCTCTTTAGGAAAGTAGGAATTGTCACACCTGTTTTATCTAAAGTTCACGAGCGATTTTAATGATGTTTTTCTTCTGCAAACTGTCTTCTTGGGTTTCCAGGAGTACACGCTGTCGGAGTACCTGCGGATGAGCGGTATCTACTGGGGGCTGACGGTGATGGACCTGATGAGCCAGCTGCCCCGGATGAACCGGACAGAGATCATAGACTTCATCAAATCCTGTCAGCACGACTGCGGGGGCATCAGCGCCAGCATCGGACACGACCCCCACCTGCTGTACACCCTCAGCGCCGTCCAGGTGCTTTCGTTTGTCCCGCTCTGCTGTACCGCTGCATGGGTGTTTGTTTGTAAGAATATTTGCGAAGCACATAATGTACAAAGATGAATGTATAGTACTCCATTAGAATTGTTGTCAGCATCAGATACAACTGACACTTTCTCTTTCTCCTCTGACAAAACTTGTTTGTCGTCATCAAAAATGTTTTCCTGCTGATCAAACTTGTGTCTTGATGGAGACGGCGCTCGCTCACGGTAAATCTCCTCCTCAGATTTTATGCTTGTATGACAGCGTGGACGAGATCGATGTGGACAAAGTAGTTGAATACGTCAAAGGGCTGCAACAGGAGGACGGCTCCTTTGCGGGGGACAAATGGGGTGAGCAAGATTTACTTCAGTTTGTGTGATCTCACAATGTTATCGTAGGTATATACACAAAACTATATTGTAAGGTTGTATGTTTAACTCTGTGTGTGTGTGTGTGTGTGTGTGTGTGTGTGTGTGTGTGTGTGTGTGTGTGTGTATTCCAGTGTTCAGAATGCAGTTTTTTGTTTTTCAAATTGATGGTCCTTTTTTCCTCTTTCAGGTGAAATAGATACACGGTTTTCTTTCTGTGCTGTTGCTACACTCG
Source organism: Malacoctenus triangulatus (assembly GCA_032274725.1). NCBI lineage: Eukaryota > Metazoa > Chordata > Actinopteri > Blenniiformes > Labrisomidae > Malacoctenus > Malacoctenus triangulatus. The sequence continues at coordinate 15,539,767 of JAUESE010000048.1, read as the reverse complement.
CATTACTGGTGTGTATATTTTTTCTCATGAGGTTGTATTGTGAGCAAAATGAAACTCGTGTATTGTTACAACAGGCCTAACATAATGCATTTCTTCAGTAATTTTGACTACGTCAAGGCTGCAGTTCCTACTTCTGTCAGACATGTTACAAATATCTCTGTTTTTGCTTGCTTAGTTATTGTGAGCATCTTTGACTATACACTCAACTATAAAGCTCAAAGAACAGAGAACACTTCCCTGTCCAACTCAGCAGCATCACAAACTACACTAAATAAATAAAAAGAGCCTAAAGAGAAGAGGAATTGCTTTGATAAACTCTCTTTATTCGGCTTGTTGTAGCGAATGAACTGTTAATGAGTTCATAATTCTCTTTATTGGAATGTGATTTTTCATTTCATGTTCTCTTAAACTTCAGGGGAAGATGGACTCAATAAACATGGACAAAGCTGTGGAGTTCGTCCTGTCCTGTATGAACTTTGATGGAGGTTTTGGCTGCAGACCTGGTTCAGAGTCTCACGCTGGTCAGGTGAGTTTTCTGATCATTTCAAACAGCAATAAGGACTATCAGGACTTTATCAAGCAGCCTTTACTTCACGGTGAAGCTTTCTCAGGAGGATTAAGGCTTTAAGTCTCCTCTTGTGCACCTCTGCCCATGTTTAACACGTGTCGTGCATTAAAAATCTAATCCACGGGTCTTTCTCTCCTCTGTCTGTCAGATTTACTGCTGCACCGGCTTCCTGTCGCTCACTGGACAGCTGCACCAGGTCAACGCTGACCTGCTGGGCTGGTGGCTCTGTGAGAGGCAGCTGCCGTCAGGAGGCCTCAATGGGCGTCCTGAGAAGGTGGGGGCCCCACGTTATTGCACAGTTGCACACCTCCGAGTGATTTTGTGTTCACATTTTTAATAAATTGAGTTAAAGAGTCCTGCAGTGGTGAAGTTTTAGATCTTAAGAGGCTTCCGATTCTGTATGGAATAAAAAAAATTGTAATTTTGGGAAGTTTTTGCTTTTTTACGAATATTTGGCACACATTGAAGTGTAACTGAAGGAATTCTGTTGTTTGTACTCAGTCTAAGCAGTTGTAATCAAGCTTGGTCTGTGTATAGAAATCATTCCAACACGCATCCATTTTTTCCCCCTTTCATTCAGCTTCCAGACGTGTGCTACTCCTGGTGGGTTTTGGCTTCGCTGAAAATCATCGGCAGGATCCACTGGATCGACAAAGCAAAGCTACGGACTTTTATTCTGGCCTGTCAAGACGAGGAAACGGGCGGTTTTGCTGATAGACCCGGAGACATGGTGAGCCAAACACAACATCAGTGGACCCGATCCTAGCCGGCACTGGACAAAGGTGGGATAGACCCTGGGCAGGGGCTCAGTCCAGCACAGGACTGACAGAAAGACAGACGAGCTTCTTTTTACGTAGTCTCCATCTTCTTTACCTGTGAATCCTTCTTTTTTCAGTGTGAGGTGAAACTCAGGCCTGGGCAGGAAAAGCTGAGATTATAGCGACGACAACGACTCATAAAACTGACTCGGCTGTTTCTATGTGATGCTTTGAGTTCCTGGTTGCACCATGATGTGTAAGTGTGTGTATATTCCTGTTAAGTGTGCCTTTTCTTCGCAGGTGGATCCCTTCCACACTCTCTTTGGCGTCGCCGGTCTCTCCCTCCTCGGGGACGACCGGATCAAACCGGTCAATCCGGTGCTGTGCATGCCTGAAGACGTCTTGCAGAGGGTCGGCCTGCTGCCCGACCTCCTCAGCTAGCCCACAAGCAAACGTCCGTCACCGCCTGCCACGGATGGATGCTAAGAGTAGAGACAGGACCACTGCACGTCGTAGTGTTAGCTCAATCCTTTGAGTTCAGATCCAGGCTGCTTGGGGATTTTGAAAAATAAAGTCTTATTGGTGGAATCTGACTTCTTCTGTGTTCAGCCTTCCACTGATTGTTTCACTGCAGCAAGACAAAAATAGGTCATTCCTCGACTTAGTTTTTTATTTCTTTTGTTGTAAAGTTTTCTGGTGTGTTCCGATCTCACTGCCCCAGAAAGTTACACGAGTTTCTTATGGCCAATATTCTGTATCGCTGTCGTGCTGTCAGGCTCTATGACCATCTGGAGGGAATATTTGAGATGGGCTTTGACACATCTGAACTTAAAAGAGGTGCATGTGAGAAAATGATGTCTCCTCTGAACGGGACGAGTAGCGTGTTTTTAAATCTCAACTGGACTGAAGGCAAGACATCTTCAGGCTTGTGTTTTGGCAGGTTTTAGAAGAAGTATTTTTCACTGTAACTGGAAACATCAATCGGTTGAACGCTGTCATCGTCACTGATGTCTCACCCCAGCAAAACAGTTTAGACAATGTATTGAAAGACCTTTGGTTCATAAAGTTTTAGAAAATATATCCTTTCTTGAATTAGTAAAACTTGCTCTGTGGTCTTGCTAAATTCTTGTTGCCTCACTGTTTGTCGTCTCTGTTGTTAAAGTAAATGCATTATTTCTCAGGATCGTCAAAACTTTAAGCCTAAACAGATTTAATAGTTGTCACTGATGTGCATGATGACTCCAGAATTTCTGACAGGAAATCCTATATTACAAGCTCACAGTCAAAGTTTCTGTTTTCCATGATTTATGTAAATTATATTAATAAAAACCGGAAGAAAAAATCTTTTGTGTTTTGTTCCATTCAGTTGGTGAAGTGAGTCTGAGTTGCTGCTTTGACTTTGGTTTGATTTGAAAACTTTCAGTTTTTCAGCACAAAAAAGGAAAATCCAAAACCTGCGAACTTCAGGTCTTAAAAGATTTAAAGATAAACTTGCTTATTCAGTGTCGTGTCCCAAAACTAACTGATGTACTTTGGTGCCTGCACACTAGATGGCAACATTACCTCTCAAACATTTTGGCTGGGTAATGAGAATTTGTGTGTGTGTGTGTGTGTGTGTGTGTGGG
>JAUESE010000048.1:15465346-15476252 GCA_032274725.1 Malacoctenus triangulatus | reverse complement strand
TGTCATCATGAAGTTTGTATAAGGTTGCAAGGAGACATGTGGTCGCCATAGATACACGTGATGAAATTATCGACAGAGAAAACGCGAAGCGGAAGCGTTCGGTGGGCTAAAGTGACTTGATGGAAACAAACTAACGAAACTGAAAGTTTTCCATCACAGTGGAGCTTTGCACCTTTTCATTGGTAATTTCACTCAAATAAGCCTGAACATCTCGCGAACGAGTCAGACGCTTTCGTTAGTCATTGATCTTTCTGTCTGATTCTTATCAAGAGAGCTCACAAAAGTCGTTCCCAAAAACGTCAAACTAACCCCTTGAAATATGAGACAGTAAAGTTCACAACTCCTCTTACCAAGGAAGACTGTTCTCAGTACTCCAAAGTGCAACTTCCAAACAAAGAATCATTATTCTTTTAGACTGTTTAGTTACAGTTTGTAAAAATAAAAAATATCTGTCATTTTCTTGCAGAGGGATATTCTTACACAAGTTGCTGAGGAAGACGAAGTCCCTAAATCGTTCTGAGATAGGAGAAATAACGTTGCGTCACCCTTCTTGTGTTCCTGGTTTTCAAACAACGACGGGGACTCGTGCTGCATATTCCGCGGACACGTTTCGCCAACCAGCCGCGCTTATCGTTCGACGGCAGCCACTCGAGGTCGATGCGAGAAGGAGCTGCCTCCAATCATCAGAGTGATGATCCCACAGGCGGCGCCGAGAGATGTTCACAGTGCGTTCGCAGACATCGCGGGGAGCTGAAGACATGAAAGACGTCACCGAGCGTCGACGCCCGCCTGCTGAAGTTTTTGAATCCGCTGACAGTCGGACGAATCCCTGCGCTGCTGGAAATATGTTGGCAACTACTGCAATTTTCCAGGCCTGACGCGATGGGAAGTTGCAGCACACAGCAACATACAGCACGTTGTCCTCCGTCTAACTTAACAACATGTGAGCACAGTTATCGTCTCAGCCTCAGACCCCACCGTGTATGTTCGGCAGTTTGCTTGTCAGCCCAATCCTGCGAGGTGGCACTGATCTCGCAGGGGGGGGGGGTAGATTCTCGCACTACAGAGACGGAAGCGCTTTCAAAGGCCTCCTGTAAATTAGATCTGTCCGAACCAATCGCACATGATGCGAGATTGCATCTGCACACATCCACGTGTGAAACCCACCCGAGGATCCCCGCCTCCCGAACAGCAGGCTCGTCTGACTGTCTGGCTGCGCGGCGCAGACGCGAACATTAATGGCTCCCATTGTGCAGCCGCACTGTGATCCCACACAGAGTCTGGAATCTCGGCGCAAAACAGAGAGAAATCTGTGCTTTCATCGTGATTGACAGCCAACGATTCGGTTTTTTTTTCCTGCGACCAGTGAAGAAAGTAAAACCACATTTCGACGTGTGACTCACTGATTTTTCTCACCTCGTTCCTACTGAGAGTTTTTTGCGGCCAGGTTTTTTTTAACAGTGTTGCGTTCACAGAGCGTTATGATTGCAGGTTTATTTCGATCATAACTCTGAATACAGAAGATACAACATGATCTGTTTATGACTATTATGAATGAATTGGTAACTGAGACGCCTTATGGATGAGAAGTGAAGCTTATGGTTTTAAATAAATTAAAAACTTTCAGGAAAAAAATGGTTCTGTTACATCAGATACTTGATTTGGGGGAAAAAATGAGTTTCCTAAGGGGTTTAAGTTCTGTATGTCTCCAATTGTATGAAATGTCAAGTATGAATTATGTGAGAGTGTGAAGGGTTTAGCTGAATCAGCTGAATCTGCTGCTCCTTCAGCGTTACAGTAGAGTCCTTCTCACGGTGCAGCTCGATGACCCACAACTTTCCTCACCGTGATTTCAGATGAAAACCAGAAGCTAATTCAGCAACAACGCTCCGGGAAACCTTTTGGTGCACCGACTGCAGCAGACAACAATCAGCAATAGAAAACAAGTGAACATGGAAGTTCAGAAATCTGTGAACAGACAGACAATTTCCTTACAAATGGCTACAGACACCAGTGCTACAATACAGTGAACACTGAAAGAATGGTCCAAAATACACAGAAAACGAGTCGCTGTCAACAAGCAAATGTGTTTAAATTGCAATTTCTCATCATTTGTTGTCCCACCTCTGTTGCTTGAATAGAGCAGTATTGAGTATAGTAGCAGTATAGAGCTGTGTCTCATTTAAACCAAAGTGATTTCTTCCTTCACATGTGTGAATATAGTTATTGTCTCTCTCAGCTTGATTTATTCAGAGAAGCATCACTTGTACTTAGCTACAAATTCTGTGATACATTACGGTGGAAACATGACTGCATATTGGAGAAAGCTGGAAGTCTGTTTAAATCACTGTGAAATTCTGTTGGACTTCACCCGTGTGGCTCCAAAGCAGATAAAATGGGACTTAAGATATTGATGTCAGACCACCTGTGGGTCCCCAGCCAGTCTTTAGGAAACACTAACCGAGGCTGCAGCTGGAAATTTGGATCAATTCGCTTCACAGTGGTAAACAAAACGCAAAGCATCGGTGTGGAGCGGCTCGGCGTCCATGTAGAGACACACACACGTCGGATGCAGCAGAGAGCGCGGCGATTCAGGTGCAGAAACAGGATGTTTGTGTCATGATAAAAGAGCTCCGCGCCATTCTCGCTTTTTTTTTTTTTTTCCTTTGCGAGAGCTGTGGAGCCAAAGCTCAGAGTGAGGTTAAAGAAGATTTGACATTTTTAAAAATCCTGAATGACACATTTCAGCGTGCAGCCCAAAGAGCAACTGCCGTTTAAAAAGTGGCACAGCCTTGGCTGCGGCTCAGCCTCTCCGACAGCTTTATGAATGATTTCAGGCTCCATGTTTTGCAGTCCTTCACTGCTGACCTCCAATAGCTCCCCCGTCACCCGGGAAGCCTCTCCCAGCATCTGGCCCACTTGCTCCCCCCCCCCCCCACTATCCCTACCCCTGCGAGAGTGAGCATGTCGGGGCAGACGAGTGTGCTTCCCTGCGGGCTCGGATGATGAGACAGTGCATTTACATTAGCCTGGTGAAGCAGGAGCGGTGGCGCGCTGCCAGCGCTGAAGCACAGAGCTCACAGCCCGAGCATCTGGTGGGTTCGTGCTCACGTCAGGAGCGGGCGCCGCCTGCCACCGGAGCGACTCGCATGCAGCCGGACGAACTGGCACACGGTCAGATCATAAAGTCAGATAAACAATCATATTCAGGAAGGTAATTAGCCAATACTCGTTCAGCCAAACTGATTGTCAGCCAAACTCAGGGAGGCAGACTCCTGGCCTGTAGCTCAGCCAGTTATTACCGGGGAGTGGAGCTAAAAGGAGACAGAACGGCTTCATTTGTCTGGCCGGCGATACTTTGGCTCGGGCGGCGAGGAGACCAGGTTGTTCTGTTTGCTGGGAAATCAGGATGGAGAGAAAGTATCTGACTGCCGAAATTACCTTGGACACAAACTGTAATCTACCTCCCAACCACAAACCATCAAGGGGGGAATTTTCTTTGGATTTCAGCACCGCTTTCAATAAAGATTCAAATGGAGGGGGCTGCAAATGGGAGCGGCACTTTAAAAGAGGCACTTAGGCACGCCAAATGTGAATTTCCATTAGTTGGAATGGTGGACGGACACGTTAATGGCAGCCGGCACAACAACATTTTGAGAAAGGTTGCATTACTCTCAGGTCTGGTGTAACAGAGAGGAGGAAAACTGCAGTTCTTTAGCCGAACTGGGTTAAAAATCATTGTGCGCTGCAGCTGAAATAAGCAATAAAGGCGGCAGCTATGGACATTTATTACAGCCCACAATGCTGCCTAAGCAGCAAAATGCAACGAAAGAAACGTATCTCAGGAAGAACAGAAAAGGACAAAGATTGTGGACAATCTCAAGTCATGATCATTTTTTTTTTTTGTCACTCTGGGTTCAGGTTCAGGTCACCGTGTTCCCATAAACAGACTGGATGACACGGCCTTTATCCAGCAGCAGTTTAGATCACTGCTGAATGAGGCTCGCCCCACTCAGATTTCTGCCTTTGAGGAACTCGTTTATGTACATAATAATGGAGTAAATGATCTTGTTGTTATGGCTGGAGTTATTTTGCAATGGTTACTGCAAAACAGGCCTCAGCAATGCAGAGTTTGAACGGGAAGTTTTACAAATAATCTTTTGAATAGAAGAAGCAGCTTGAAAAGAAAAGTGATCATAAAAGAAATTTAAAAAACATTATTTCCAAGGTAAAAGGATGCACAAGTTTTTCTACTGGACGATTTAGAGGATCAAACGACTTTTGAAAGCTTTTCAGTCCATTCTTAATCTGTTGCTTTTTCTCCTGATGATGTTTGTTCAAAACACGGACAATTTCCTAATGTTAATTTCTTGCACGAGTTATAAATGTGTAGGTGGCAAAGTTTTAATTTCCACAGCTGAAACGGTATTGTCATGACGGAGCCTGCACGTCACCTGTTTCTGGTACACTCTTCATTATTAAAAATCAAAAATAGCTCCTTTGTTTTAAACATGTGGCGATAAAGCAGACTATGTTTTACAGAAAAACTCCGACTTCATCCTGTTTTTTTTTTCTTTGTCAGACGCATATTTTTCCGTTGTTTTTATTCCGGCTTGCGACCGAGTCGGATACCTGACTGCAAATCAAAAGTCTCTACGGGGGCTTCTAAAGATCAACAGCATGAAAAATATACCGAGTATACCTTCTCTGAGTGCTTTGAGGTTGACTGCTTCCCAAAGTGCAGGGGTGGCTCCTGCTGCATCCTGGCGGGCTGCTGGTCAGTCTGAGAGCTTGTCTCGCCTCCAGCAGAGACACACAACAAAGCCGGTCCCTCTCAAAGCGCCGGGTCTCCCTCTTTACCCGTGGCCCAGTCACCCCTGAAACTAGATTCCCTCTCCCATCATGCCTGAGGGAGCAATTTAATTAAAGGCCAGCGCAGAGCAAAGGACACCCATCGCCTTATTCTTGACGCGTCTGCAGTCAACAAAACATGGAAAAACAAATAAATCCCCAAGTGGACAATGTCCCGGCACCGCTACACGAACTGTAAATACACAGCAAGCGAACAGATTGTGGCATAATGGCTGCAATTTACTGGGTAAAGGGGCAGGATTAAATATCGTGTGGGCTTTATTTTCATGAGAATAGTTCTGGTGATTGAGGTGATTTAATTGAATCTGGACCTGCAAATCTGTTTTCTAATTTACCTGCCGACCAGCATGAAAGGGCTCCTTTTTTTTGTGTTCCATCTGCTAATAAAATCCATTCATTCGCCACCCAATGGCCTGTCAGCTGTTATTACCGGTTAACAATGTGTTTATCACACAAAGAGCCAGTCCCACATTTCTGCAGAGATGACGGAGGTCAAACTTTGGCTGAAGATTTTCAGGCTGAACTCCTGCGACCCACGGTTGAATCGAAATTGTTCATCAGGAGTAGAAATCAATCTATCAAGTGAGTCCGAGACAAGAAATGTGACACGTCTGCCTCATGAAGATTTATGAAAAAGGGAATATTTCATAATAATCTGTCATCTGTTTTATCAGCGTGCAATGAAGCGACAGTGGTTGGTACTGTTGCCCATCAGCAAGAGGTTTCCTGGTTTAAACCTCTTTGCTGATGAACAGCAGTGATGGTTACATGTAAACCAGTAAAATGTTACCCTAATCTGACAACTCTTTTTTTGTCGAGTAATTTAACATTAATATTTCAAAACCTTTACTACAGTCACTGTGAATGACTCTTATTTTGTCATTTTTGATAGTAATAATGAATGTGTTCCCTTTCTTCTTGAGTCACAGGGAGTGAAATCATGAATGTGTTCTAATTAACTGGATTAAAGTTATAGTCCCTCTATGTGTTCAGGGAAAGCTAATGCAGACCGCAGTTAAAAGTCTGCATTATGCATATCAATGTCAATTTGACTTCACTCTGGCTTTAATTAGATTTTGCTCGGCGAGGCAGCCGTGCATTGTAGGTTTATGAGTGCAGGATGTAGAAACGGGAGGACAAGAAAACAGTTTGGTCATAATCATCTGTTAGCCGTAAAGACGAATCATCGTTTCCACATACAGTCGTGTAAACTTGATGTTCAATTGATACTTAACATACAGAAACGTCTGGTTTCACTCGGGTGGATTCAAACAGTTTCAACCATCTGCTGTTGATTTTTTTGAAGCTCAGATAAAAAAATATATCTATATACTGGAAAGAAATGATTATCTCTGAGAAGGTCAGGGAGACTTTAGATGCTCATAAAGACACATAACATGACACATAACCAGGGGTGGAATATATCTCATATTGTTGTGTATCAAAATAGGTCAAACTTCCACAAATAAACATTCGGCCATGATTGCGCCAATCGGACTGAAACCCAGCTGGCATTGACACAGTGGAATCAGAGTTAACCCACAACAATAATCTAGACACCACCACTTGTTGTATTGGTGATGATTCAGCTGTGCCACATTATTTTGCACCCCCGCCCCCCTATTGATATACAGTAAACGGGGTCAACAGAGAATAGAAACCGCTAACCAAAACACAGTGTGGTCTGGCTGCAACACATCCTCCAAAAGGATCAACTGAATCAACATCATAACCTTCATGAAGGTAGAATTTACTGCAGGACCGCTCCAGCCCGTTTACGATATTTGCAGTGAGTGTGCCAACACATTCAAAGTCACTTTTGTCTTCTTTTAAATCATCTCCTGTGTGTTTAGCCGCCTGCTGATGCACGCGCAGCTTCTCTTCCAGGATGGATGTCAGGAAAAGGCTAAATAATTCCCTTCTAATATTCAGCTCAACGCGATGATTGAAGTATCTTATGAATGCATCGCCCATCCCTCGTCTCCTTTCCTCTTGCATGCACTGTTGCTCATTCACCCATAACGGGCCAGCCAGTGAGCTTGCATTAAAACAGGCCTGCTCATCATTTGTCACTGGGCCCAGGGGTAATGAGCAGGGTGAATTGGATGTACTCTCTAATTATGGAAAAGGACAAAAAGCCAGTCAGATTCCCTTGTCAAGGTCCTCCTCCCCGCAGCACCGCGGGGAGCAGCGCTCACTCATAAATCAAAGGCTGACTCCAGATCTGTGGCGGTTTAGAGACATCATAAAGAGAAGAGTTATGGGCCCGAGTGGACCCGGGACAACCAGCCATGTAACAGCTTACAACAGGCAGCGAGGAGGAGCCCGAGTCGTCCTGCACGCTGACAGCAGGCCGCTCCTCTGTGACCAGCGTCCGCCGCTGTCCACGTGCCGTTCAGCACCAGCAGCAGCCTAAACACCACCACCACCATCACCATCATCATCATCATCATCGTCCAGCTGGTCCTGACAATCAGACTGAGCACCGCGACCGTGGTAATCGATCGACATGCTGCTCCTGCAACTGCTACCGCTGGCCTGCTGGATTGCCTGCGTGGTGATTGCACTTTAAATTTGCTTGACGACGCGATGGCGACGGTGAAGGTTTCCAAATCCGAGCCGCTGCCGTTCAGCAACAAGCAGATACAAAATGAATCGTGTTGAAGTTCGAAGGCTATTTCGAGGTTTTGATGGACAGTTCTTAAATGTTTCCCTTCTGGATCTTTGGGTGTTTGAAAAGCAGAATTATTAGAGCAGGTTTTCAATCACATTTAGGGGAAAAAAAATCCAAATTAAAAAGGTCGTATCACTTCAGCTGGAGCTGCTGCATTCACTGACTCCCGTCTTTCTGACGTCAGAACGGCTTACACGATCTCACGCTGGAGGTTTGATCCTTTTATCTGACAAAAGATTCATGTATAATTTACAAACAGCAACATGACATCCGTGCTGGGTTAATTGTAGTGTTTCCAAGATGGTGCTGGAATACAGAAGATCTCCTGTTGAAATTCGTCTTTCTGCATCATTTCAGCTCCCACATTGTCCCTTCCTGAGTCCAAGAGTCACAAAACATCAAGATCCAGAAGCGTTTATCTGGTTTTGATTTATGAGGATGAATCAGGGGCTCCATGTCGATATCGCCGACAAATTCGCTTGTTCCTCCAGATTTGAGCGATAATTTTTAGTCCTGTTATCGCACGATAAACGCAAAACCACTGGGTGAATTTAAATGCTGGCGAAAAAACGCAAAAGTCCTGTTTTCTCCCGTTCAAACTTCTGTTAACCTTCAGTTTTGCTCCCCCAAAGAACAAAAAAAAAAGCAGACTGCATCTTGTGGAAATGTTGCTCTGAATGGTTTGGACATCGAGGCTGAATATATCCAAGTTTCACATCACAAACTTTAACTGGATTCTACTCTTCAAATCAAAGCACTGGACAAAAAACAAGAAAAACAACCACAGAGTGACTACACGAATACATAAACACCTTTGGAGCAGTTACCCTTGAAAATGACTGATATTGCCGATTTGCAAAATTGCCCTACATTTTCCCGAACATGCTCGTTAGAGCTCAGAGGTCCACACGCCCTTTTTACCGCCCTACAACAAGTGCACACTTTAAAGCCACACTCTCTGTGAAACGTTCTCTTTGAACGCTCTTGTCGTTGTCGTTATTGTTGTTGTTGTCCTTATTGTTAAGCCTTCCAACCTTAAGCTGCGTTATTGCACATTATTCCCCAGCGACTCTGATGGCAGCAGTGATGTGAGTTATTGCTTCTGGGAAGTCTCTGTTGCGTCTCCCACGGGGAGTCTGTTGTGTTTTTTTTTTCTCTCTCCATAAGCAGATTATACACAATCACGAGCAAATGGGGGTGAAACATCCAGCAGCTTCACTCTGAATTAAATGCATTGTTGCTTCCTTTTGCCATCAGTCATGAGGGCGAGCTGAGCTGATACCTGGAAATCGCAGCATTGTGCGAAGTTAAATGATCTGGTGATAATCAAGATAATACGTTTTTCTGCAAGATTAAAATCAGCAATGAAATTTCACAACGGGTGATGTCAGCGCAGGAAAAGACAGATACAGATTTACCTTCCGTGCTTTTTTATTATCCAAAGGCTGATTAGATCAGTCAGTACACTGTTGTCTCGACGGATTTATATATGTCTTAATTGAAGTGAACCATTTTTGGCAGCAAAAACAGAAACTACAGCCCTGATTTACTGTGACATCGCCCTCTGGTGGCCTTTATATTCATGACAGGAGCAAAGATAGACGTCTGCCACAAAAGGCAACTTTGATCTGGAGAAATACACATTTTGAAACAGGAGATTTACAACCCAAAAGTTCCTTCTCAATGCTACAGTACTAGAGACACATTGTTATGGCTGAAAATATATACAGCTCACACCTTGGCAATATTGCATGTATTCTCTGAGCTATTTTCTGATATGAAAGTCTGAAGCTACTATTTTCCTGGCCTGTCAAAGCTGAAAATGAGTTTGAATCTGTTTTCCTGAAAATGTGATCTCTCTACTCTTTTGTCTTAATACGAATTTCCTCTCTGCGCTCAAGTCTGCGCAGGCTGCAGCAGCAGCGAGACGCTCACCTTAATCAGCAGGACGTGACCGTATTACTCCTGTTTCCAGCTTCTCCTACATTGACTGGATGCATATTATGGGATCACTTTCAGGTCTTGTGCTGGACCAGCATGTTGCAAACATGCCTGGCTGCTTAATGATGGATGAGCAGGAGTTTCTCAGTCCAGGCTGAAAACACGAGCTTCATAATTTAACTGGTTTTGACAGCCAGGATGTTATTATGTTCCCTCTGACTTCTTTTGCTTTGATTTGTTCATGTCTCATTTTAAAAGCTTGAATAATATTGTGTTTATGTTAATGCTTCTGGTGTACCTGTGGGTGTAGAGTACATTAATGCTCAGTACATTTAAAATGCACACATATCTGATCATACGTATGAATCTCTTGCTGCAGATCTCTCCATTAGAGGATACACATTTTTCAGGGTCTGAATTATCATTTTGACAGATGCTGTGAAAGTATAATCTGTTAGAATCCATTTATTTCACTGGTGCATTAATGTGATAATCATGCATTATTTCTTGAAGGTGTCTGTGAGAGAAAAAACATCCAGTTTGATGGGAATAAACTTCAAGAGGTCAATAACTTTTCCAAAATCAATGACAATTTTCATCTGAACTCAACAAGTAACTGGACAGCCAACGTTGAAAATAGTCCTGGATGAGTTCAGCCTCAATTTGAGACAACATAGATTCACCTCCTCAAATCTTTCACTTCAATGAAGTATGAAGGCGGGGCTGAGAAACGTTCACCTCATTTTCATGTTGAGACTAAAGGCTCCAGCTGAAAAGTCCATCCACAATTCAAAGGAACTTGCAAATGAGATGGTATCAGCCCAGTACACCTCTGCGCTTTAAACTCGGGTTTGGGGATATTGCAGTAAATCAGTAATTCAGAAAAAGACAACAGGAATACTTAATTGTGCAGCGAGACATCTGAGCAGTAAGAGAAAGCAGAGGGCCAAGTGGATGCAATTTAGCCACACTGTTAGGCAGAAATGTGAAGTCTGGTTGGGCTTCATGCAATAAAAAGGACCCTTGTGAATGTTAAAGCAGTGTTATTAGGCTGCGGCGTTTCAGCAGTATTATAATTGCACATGAATAAAGCAGTTCAATCTGTTTTATCTGCCTCATATATTTTGCATTTAGCTAAAAGAAAAATCCTCATTTTCGGGATAAGATCATGGACTAAATGTGGTGGAGTAAAATAATGTCAGCCTTCGGAGTTGTTGGAGTAGCAGTAAGGAGGGACATGGATTCGGACCGGGTTATATTTGAAGCAGAAATGCGAAACAAGGGAGGGAGCAGGGATGTCGTGTGCTGCGGGATGTAGTCCCCACCGTCGCTGGAACTTTCTCTCGGCTTCATAATCCGCCTCATGTTTATGCAGCAGCCGTCAAAAGATGACATGGCGTGGGTTCACTGTACTTCACA